>MU751638.1:36668-122398 GCA_026770625.1 Nicotiana glauca
GGGTGGCTCGGGCTGCGCGCCGCAGTGGGTACTGGAATGTACCATCATATGCATTGCATTGCACTCATGCATTTGTTCCTATTTGTACTGGTTGTCATGATATATAGCACACTCATTTCATTGGCATCCATGCTACTTCTTGCACTATTTACCGGATACCCCGATTTTATTTGTTGATGGAGTGCTGCGCCCAAGGGGCTGACTTACGTGCTGACTGCACTATTTGTGTCGCGTGCATTTGCTTAAACTATTGAAATGGAATATTTTCAAAAGAGGTTTTAACTGAGCCCAGATGTTTTCCAAGGGATTTCACGGTTTTACTGTTTTTCTCAAAAAGGGTTGTACTGTTCTATATAGTATGATGGAGTGCCCTACGTGATTTCTTGCTTTCAACTATTATTTACTTTTATTACTCACTGAGTTGGAGTACTCACTTTACTCCCTGCACCTCATGTGCAGATGCAGGTACTTGACCACCCGGTAGGGGGTTTTGAGCTGTTTGAAGATTTGTTATCATAGCTGAGCCAGGTGACCGCTAGCGTTTGCGACAACAAATTTTCTTCCTTATTTTATGTTGTTCGTGTTACTTTCAGACTTTGTTCGTATTTCCGAACTTGTAGTACTTTAGTGAACTCTATAGTAGCTCATGACTAGTGACACCCCGATGTCGGGCTGTGACAGGATGGTTCCCTATTGTTATTATTGTTTTCCGCGCTTTTGATTATGCTAATCATGTTTTAGCTTTATAAATGTTAAATAACTATTAAAAGGAAGCGTTTGTTTTGTTGGCTGGCCTTGTCTTTGCGAGAAGCGCCATCACGACCGGATTTGGGATTTGGGTTGTGACATTCGGACTTGGAAAAAGGTTCAAGATTTATGCCTGGTATAGATTCAGGTTTCAGAGGAAGTGGTTTCGTCGGGTGCTTCGCCGAAAGAGTATTCGTGTGTTATAAGGATTACGGAGTGAATTATATTTGGGACCAAGTCAGAGCGGGTGTCTCTCAATAATGGTCCTAGTGAATTCAAGAGGTAAAGTGTGGTGCCTAATGATGTCGAGCTTGTAGCTACAATTAAGAATCAAGCTTTGTAGCAGTTTATGAGCAGAGACACATAATTTTCTATGATATTTTGACTTGTGGTGTAGCATTTGAGTGATATGAAATAGTTTGTGGGAATTGAGATAGCCTGGTCTCGTGATTCAAGGTCACTCGGGGTGAGTGTAGATGGAGTATATTATGTGTTAAATGGAGTTAGTATTATTTCTAAGGCAATCAAGGATAAACTGGAAGGAGTTAGATTGAATGGCCATAGTTGAATTGGCATAATCGGGTCAGAGATCAGTTCGTTCAGCGTGATCGAGTTATGCGTATGATTTGTGGCGGTACGTGTGAGGTTTGTCGGCCGCTGTAATTGATGTTATTCAGAAGCATTCTTCTGTTAACTTATCAAGTGGAAGCGGATTCCGGAAGGGATATGGTGGCTTGGACCACTACTTAGAGAATTGCATATCCTACGGTTATGGGAATTTACCTGTGTGTTGCTATGATTCTCCTGAAGTGAGTTGCGTGAAAAGTTCTTATATGATGAAGTGTTAAAATATTAATGATTTCGGAGTTATGATGAAAAATTGTGTCCTATCGTATATTGGCACGTTGGGTGCGGTGAGAGGTATGGAAATGTGAAGTGAGGATCAATGTTGCAGTTCGGTGTTGACAAGGATGTCACGGGCTCGAATGAGCAAGGAAGGGTTGAATGATTAGAGTAAATTGGTATTGTCCTCCGCGTCACCTGAGATCTATGTGTTGTGGAAGAGGTTTTGCATCCTGGTTAAGGATTCTGGATCACTTTTCAGCGTTAGTGCGTCCGATGGTTTAGATGTGTGGACCCGTTTTTATTTCGGAAAAGATTGTTGGAGCGTTTCCTATGGGAAGATTGTACAAGTGTGACATGTAGTCACTTAATTGGCTAAAGATTTAAACCAAGTATGAGGATTGTGGTAATATCATTAATTTGAGAAATTATGCCTGGAGGGCACTTTGTATATTGGGTTATGAACTGAGGAGGTTGCTCTGGTTATGATGGTTATTCTTACGTGATATGAGGCAAAAGGGAGTTACTACGGACCTTTGAAAGGTCATTGGCCAAGTTGGTGCAATCAGAAATTGGCTTGAGATCGGCGGATTGATTTATTTGTGAACAGGGCTTTATATCAGGCCAGTTGTGTTCATTTCAGCGAGCGTTCCCTATGAAGGAACAATCGAGGTGTTATTTTGTCATCAGCTATTCCAGGTAATGATGTATTGCGCCAACTGAGTTGTGAGACGGCTTAGTAAATTCTTATGTGTTGAGGTTCCGCGTTGCGATGATGTTATGTGAGCAGGATGGCTCTTGAGATTTAGATCTTGTATCGCACCTCAGTTGTGCTTGAGTTTTATAGCCTATAGCGCTATGTGTTTTCTCAAGGATGGTATTATGCACTTAACGTGCTTGTGATCGAAATTCGATATTTTTATTGTAATGAGCAGATTTAGCTCGAAGTGCAATCTCTTTATATGAGATCTATGTGTGGATCGGGTGGCACGCCGCCATGGGTATGTTATTTGGATCAGGTGGCACGTCTAGATGGGTATGTTATTTGGATCGGGTTGCGCGCCGCAACAGTGTGATTTCGAGTCTAGTCCTCTATATGTTATTTTTTTGTGTGTTTCGGTTCCTATCTTCTAAGGAAGGTCCGTACTAGTGCGGGGGTTAGGTAATTCCTTCCAGAGTTCGATTTCGGTTTGTGTTGTGTTCAGATTGGTGGCCTATTAGTACATTGTGGAATCATATGAGACTTGTGATTGCATTCGGAATGGCTTATTGCCTGAGCAGTTCGTACTGGGTAAGATGAGATTATGGGATTTAAGATCGGTGCAATCTGATTATATAAAGTATATTAAGGAGCGAAGATCATTATTTTGTTCAGAATGTGGTAATGTTTCTTGTCAGAAGTATAGACTCGATGGTTGGTTGACTCAGCAGTTGATTATGAATTTCGGCATCTCATCCGTCGTGGCGGTATTCTAATAATTAGACTAAGACCTATGTAGGTCATGAGGTGTAATGGGAGCATCAGATTCGTGGAATTTAGATTAATTCAAACAGAAATGTTATTGTGGTCCTATGAGTAAAGTGATGCAAAGTGTGAATTCAGCAGAGCTATGCAGTCATGTTTGAGTACAGCGCATAGTGATCGATACAGTGATCGTATGTTGGAAACTGGCCGTGCATAGAATTTCGGATGTTGGAATTGGGCTCTAAGGCTTAGTTGCTTAAATAAAAGGGAGTATCTTCAGAACTTATCGAGCTAATGTGCTCAACCAAGTTGTGGTAGCACGGGAAGGTGCACGAGGTGCTAAGCAGTGATTTCAGCCTACTTCAGCATAGTTCTCAGAACGTTCGAGGACGAACGTATGTTTAAGTGGGAGAGAATTTAACTACCCGACCGGTCATTTCGAGCCCTAGCATGTTGTTCAGCAGTCTGAGGCCATGAGCAGCTTCATTTTAGGTGTTATGACTAGTACGCATGTTCGGAGTTGAATTTCGGAAAGTTTAGAGTTGGTTTGGGAAGAGAGTTCTCATTTCAGAAGCTTAAGGTTGAGAGAATGAACTAGGATTGGATTTTTGTGCAAACGACCTCGGAATCAAGATCTGAAGGTTCCAGCAGGTTCGTATGATGATTTCGGACTTGGGCGTATGCCCGGATCGGGTTTTGGGTGACCCAGGAGCATTTTGGCGCCTATTGTGGAAGTTAGCATTTTGGAAGAAATTTCTTAAGTCTGGCTTGCAGTGCATTTCAGCGTTATTGATGTCTGTATGGGATTCCGAGACTGGGAATAGCTCCGTATGGTGATTCTGGAATTGGGAGCGCGATCGGAAGTGAATTCGGAGGTCCGTAGGTCCTTTTGGAGCAATTTGCCTAAAGTTAGAATTTGAAGGTTTTTGAGAAGATTGACCGGAGGTTGACTTTTTGATATCGTGGTCGGAATCCGATTCCGAAAGTTGGAGTAGGTCCGTAATGTCGAATATGGTTTGTGTGTAAAAATTTGAGGTCAATCGGACGTGATTTGATAGGTTTAAGCATCGAAAGTAGAAGTTGGAAAGTTCGAAGTTCACAAAGCTTGAATCGGGGTGTAATTCGTGATTTTAGTGTTAACGGATGAGATTTGAAGCCTCAAGCATGTCCGTAATGTATTTTGGGACTGGTTGGTATGATTTGTTGGTGTCCCGGGGGCCTCTGGTGAATTTCGGGTGGTTATCAGATCGAAAAGTTGAATTTGGGAAGGCTTGATATTTGCTGCTTCTGTCATAACCGCATCTGCAGTTCTCGGACCGCAGATGCGGTCAAACGCTCGCAGAAGCGGAAGGGGACCAGGTCCAAGGAAATCGCAGAAGCGGCCCAGGGACCGCAGAAGTGGTCAGCTTCCTTTTTCCCAAAGCCGCATAAAGCGGCGAAAAGTCGCAGAAGCGACATCCGCAGAAGCAGAAGCGGCTAGGGCAGGGAGAGTTTTTAGTTCGGGGTTGAGTTCATTTCAATCCCATTTTTCTTCCATTGGAGTCGATGGGGAGCAGCATGGAGGTGCCATTTTCGTCACTTGTCATGAGGTAAGTAATTTATGCTAGCTTTGAGTTAAATACAAGGTTTATACATGGATTTAGGCAAGGAAATTATAGAAATTCGGGGTTTTTGTGGAAAACCTAAGAATTTACATTTCTTCAAATTTGACCACGATTTTGAGTATGGAATTAGGAGAAAATCATATATTTGAGTTCCTAAGGTCATGGGTAACTTTCGTCTTCGAGAAAATTTGGAATCCGGCCACGTAGGCCCGAGGGTATTTTGGTCATTTCACTAAGCGGAGTTGGGAATCTATGTAATTTGAATTTCTAACAAGTAATGAGAACATATATTTGAGCATGTTCTCATTAGTTTGTCGTTAATTGGCCAGTTTTGGTGCATTGTGCGTCGGTTCAAGCCTTTCGAAGAATGTAATATGCCGGTTATGAGTCTTCGGAGCGAGGTGAGTCTCTTTTCTAATCTTGTGAGGGGTAATTTACCCCATAGGTGAGTTAAATTGGTTATGTGCTCCTATTTGTGGGGGCTACGTATGCACGAGGTGACGAGAGTCCGTGCGTAGCTACTATTATGCTATTGTCCGGGTAGTTAGGACCCAAAAACTTGTTATACTTTGATTATTGTGAACCCATTGATAGTTTGAATTGTTTAAATCACATTGAATTGGTAAAGGAATTTAAAAAGAGATTTCATAATAAATTTTCCCTGAAATGTTAAAAAGAGAAATTTGTCTATTTGGTTGATTATCCTCGATAAACCCTTAATTTCCTACTTGAGCATGTATTTTATATGGGCCTGCGTCGCATGGATGATTCGCGAGCGGGATATGTGTTTATTTATGGAACGGGCCGAACGCCTCGGTGAGAATAGATGCATCTATGGTTCGTGCCACTCGACCCTCGGCAGTGCACAGTTTACATCCCTGTTGGAGCGGGCCGTCGCCTCAGTGTAATTTGCGCATGTTTATCTGTTACTGGAAAATTGTAAATATGGAATTGGTCCTACGTGGCTTTATATAAACTGATAAGATAATAAATAACAAACTTTAGAAGCCCTTGATTTATTGTTGAAGGTGTTTACCTATTTTTTTCTGGCTTCACAATCAGAACTTCTATACAAATCTATGATTATCCTAGCACTTATAAAATATTGCTAATTGACCTCTAGTGAGTGTCGGAGTTGGCTATCTCGTCTCTACCCCTTCGGGATTAGGCGGGATACTCACTGAGTACACGTTGATTACGTACTCATACTACACTTCTGTGCATTTTTTGTTGCACATGTATGTATACCTCTAGCAGCCTACTGGGCGTGGCAGTATGGATGACTCTGGGACTAGGTGAGCTGCATTTTTCGAAACGACCCGCAACCAGTGTAGTTCCTTTCAGCATTTTATTATTTATTCCCTGTCCACTATGTTTCGGACAGATGTTGTATTTTACTTTCCTTATCGATAGTTGCTCGTGTACTTGTGACACCGGGTTTCTGGGATGGGTTTCAACGGATTTGTACTAATTGTTATTATTTAAATTTGAATTCAAGTAGTGAACTTTAATTTATGAAAATGGAAGGAAAAACTTTAGATTTTCAAAAGTATTAAAAGAGGAATTAATTGATAATTTAGTTGGCTGGCCTGACAGAGGTGTCCGGCACCACCACGACCCTTAGTAGATTTTGGGTTGTGACACTATTAATCTGTTGGTGAAAAGGCTTCGGTTATTAATGCGATAGCCACTGACGAAGTTGTTGATAACCTAGGAATGGATCTAGTTAAGAATGGAGAAGATGCGGTTTATACCCTTATTCGTACAATCCTAGAACACTTTAATGGTAGATTTATCAATCAGAATGAGACTGTTCGTACTCTCTTAAATAGCCTAAGGTGTAGAACCCTTAGCAAATTTAGATGGTATAAAGATACCTTTATGAGTAGAGTTATGAAATTGCCCGAAAATAAGCATGAACATTGGAGAGCTAAGTTTATAGATGGCCTTCCCTCCTTATTCGCTGAAAGAGTAAGAAAAATCCTAAGGGTTCCATACTCAAATTTCGTACAAGGATTATACCTATGAAAAATTAATAAGAGTTTGCACACAAGAAGGATTGAACCTGTGCAATGAGTTAAGATTGTCTAGACAACTTAAGATGGATAAGCTTAAGGAGAAATCTCAATTAGGGGATTTTTGCACCCAATTCGGTATACTCGGAATTCCTTCTCATAAGAAGAAGAAAAATAGATATCATAGATATTCTAATGATGATATCCCTTACAAGAAAAAGAGATCTCGATATAGATCCAAAGAAGAGAGTGATGCTTGGAAAGCTCATTGTACGTCTACCAGATTTACGAAAAATAGATCTAAGAAATATCTTGCTAATATTAAGTGTTATAAATGTGGCAAATTTGGCCACATAGCCCCAAATTGTAAGCTTTAAAAGTTAAAAGCTTTAGGGCTAGAAGACGAGTTACATAATAAGGTTTATGGTTCGTGTACACTTCTGGATCAGACTCTGATTATAATTCTGAGTCAGATCATGAAGACGAAGTGGCTTTAATTGATTTATCTAATAGTGATTATACTATTGAGTATGCTTGTACTACTTGTAATGATGATGTTTTTATAATTTACAAGCTCAATTTCATGATTGGAATATAAACACAATTACATCTGATAATGTAATAGAGCTTTTAAAGAAAGTTAATGATGAAAAGCTTCGTGAAAAAGTTATTAATTTGGTTGCTAATTCAAGTTCTAGTATATCAAAACCTTTTGAAAAACAAAAGAATGAATTTGAATATTCTGCTCCATATTCTTTGTCCGAAATTAATAATTGTGCTCGAATAAAAGCTTCCATACAGTCATTAAAGCTCTATGAAAATTCTTCTATATTTTGATTCTTATATCCTTACTGGCCGTGCGGACTACCGCCCTCTTTTAAATATAAGGGTACTAAGTTAGCTAGATCTGTGTGGTCGTGCGGACTACCGCCCACCACTTAGATCCTGTTATCTCATGGTTAATATGTAACAAGATGTGAAGTATTCAACATAGACATGAAGATTTCTGAATGGATCTGGGAGAAACAAGTACTAAAAGTACTAGATTTGAAGAGGTAGATATACTTCAAAATATTGATTTGTTAAACAAATGGACTATTCCTAAAGTTTCTATTAAAATCATTTATGATTATGATTGGTTTGATGAACTTACTTCGAAACAATTGATAAAGACAATTGAATAGTCTTTAACGTTAAATTCGTCTGAACATACAATTTGCTTATTAAATAAACATGATATTGATTTGTATAAAAGTCATTTTAATTACCTGCATATTGGTATGGTTCAGATTGCTTTCAAACCATTAACCCTTAATGGGTTACCAGAGACATTTTCAGCAGCTCTTCAAAATGCTAGAAATTTGAATTTAGACAGTCTCTGATGGGTTCGATTGAATCTACTATGGCCTATGGTCCAGTCTATTTTAATACTCAACCCAATCTACAATTGTCTTTGTCTGATGTTAATTTTTTTGATGCATTAACGTTAAATGTGAAAATACATGGTTATAATTATGCACCAGATTCTGAACTTATATGTTGATCTTATTGAATTTATTTTAAATTATTATCCATTTTAAATCCGAGATGTAAATTATACGATACATCAGATTAGACTATACTAGTGAAAACCAATTTTGCTAAGTCTAAGGTCACCACAAGAAGACCTATTAAGTGGGAAGAAATTACTTTCCCAACCACTTGGACTCTAAATTCGGTAATATCACCAAGTCAGAACATAGACGCGGTATCAAATAGTGAATTTTCTCATATTACTCAAAATCCGGATGGTAGGATTTGCATTCAATTGGAAGATAAGACAACTGTTTATGATAGTCATTGATATTGTGCTCGCTTATCTTCTATTCAACATATGTCTCATGTTGAACCGGTCTATGGACCAGCTCGAAGTCATGCGGCTTCTTTACACACACTCTCTCTACTAGAGTTGATAAGCCTGTTGAAAGGGTTAAAATTAACCCTCGAATAAATATTGTTCAAGATAATGATAATATTCCTGATAAGGATATTCCTTCTGGATCCGAAATGGATTCAACCCCAATGATACTTAATGATTTCACGCCAAATCGATTTTAGTCTAGGATCACTGGCGAGAAAATATATTCTAAAGGATTCTTTAGTGAAAAATTGAACAAGTTTAAAACTTGGTTTATTGATACTTATAGTTAAGAGGATTTAAATAATATTTCTCAAGAATTTTATGAAACTTGTGCTTTGCATAATCAAATTATGCATTGTGTTCCTTGGTTTATAACCACTTACTTACTGCTTTACATAAAGGTTTTGGAAATATCTTATAAATATAGTAGCGGTAATATTATTAAAGCTGTTTATTCTCCTCAAGCACCATTTATTTTACCTAATAATACATGTATCGCATTTTTGGAATTTCAAAAATTTATTGAAGAAAATGTAGGTGCAGTTAGTACCGCAGAGATTAATAATCTGATTTCTCAAAATAATTATTTAAGCTAATATGTCAAAGTTTTGGGGTGAATATATTAGTTATCTTGACAAAAAACTTGATGAATTGACTGTTCTTACAAAGGAGATGAGTAAGAAGAAAATGATGTTGCCTCCACTTCAAGAAGTAAGTTAGATGTCCAAACAGTTCCTACTGATGTTCAAAAACCTCCGGAGATTCAGGGTTTTAAATTTAAATCGCTTTATGATTTGGAACAACTTTTTGATAAAAAGTTTTCTACTTTAAATATTAAGCCTATTGATTTATCAAATGATTTTTCAGAAAAAATCGATACCATTTCTGATTATAAAAATAAAACTTGGTCAGAGTTTAACAAACTCAAAAGTTTGATCAAACCGAATAAGTATGCTGATAAGCCCAGAATGCAAACTTATTATTATTCCCGTCGTAATCCTCAAGATGTACTAATAGAGGAACGAGATTGGAATCAGACTAATACGTCTTACAGCGGTTCCAAAATTTATGAATGGA
The DNA here is from genome assembly GCA_026770625.1 of Nicotiana glauca. Lineage (NCBI taxonomy): Eukaryota > Viridiplantae > Streptophyta > Magnoliopsida > Solanales > Solanaceae > Nicotiana > Nicotiana glauca. Next base: position 46,320 of record MU751638.1, read on the forward strand.
ATCTTGATGGTTTAACTGATAGACAATTGACTATTCTTGTGCGTAGAATGCTTATGTATGCAACTATCTATAAAAGTGTTAGTAATACAGATAGGATTATTTGCAAAATGATTATTGCATGTTTTACGGGCCAATTTCATGGCTGCTGAGATAATTATTTATCTGTTGATGAAAAGGCTTCAATTATTAATGCAACAGCCACAGACGAAGGTGTTAATAACCTAGGAATGGCTCTAGTTAAGAATAGAGAAGATGCTGTTTATACCCTTATTCTTACAATACTAGAACACTTTAATGGTAGATTTACCAATCAGAATGAGACTGTTCGTACTCTCTTAAATAGTCTAAGGTGTAGAACCCTTTGCGAATTTAGATGGTATAAAAATACCTTTATGAGTAGGGTTATGGAATTGCCCGAAAATAAGCATGAACTTGGAAAGCTAAATTTATAGATGGGCTTCCCTCCTTATATGCTGAAAGAGTAAGAAAAACCCTAAGGGGTAACCATACTCAAATTTCGTACAAGGATTATACCTATGGAAAATTAATAGGAGTTTGCACACAAGAATGATTGAACATGTGCAATGAGTTAAGATTGTCTAGACAACTTAAGATGGATAAGCTTAAGGAGCAATCTCAATTAGGAAATTTTTGCACCCAATTGGTCTACCCGAAATTCCTTCTCATAAGAAGAAGAAAAATAAATATCATAGATATCCTAATGATGATAGCCCTTACAAGAAAAAGAGATCTCGATATAGATCCAAAGAAGAGCGTGAGGCTTGGAAAGCTCATCATAAGTCTACTAGATTTACAAAAAATAGATCCAAGCTAGATCTTGCTAATATTAAGTGTTATAAATGTGGTAAATTTGGCCACACAACCCAAATTGTAAGCTTCAAAAGTTGAAAGCTTTAGGGCTAGACGATGAGTTAAAGAATAAGGTTTATGGTTAGTTATACACTTCTAGATCAGACTCTGATTATAATTCTGAGTCAGATCATGAAGACGAAGTGGCTTTAATTGATTTATTTGATAGTGATAATATTATTGAGAATGCCTGTACTACTTGCAAAGGTGATACATTGTCACGACCCAAACTTTCCACCCTCATGAGTCATAATGGTGCTGTCACGACCCAATTCTAAAGCCCGCCCGTGATGGCACCTCTCGTGAAGACAAGGCCAGCCAAAACAACGCAAACACCTCTTTTAACAAGTAATTAACATTAACAAATCCCAAAACACGTTTAAAATAGTTATAAGTGCAGAAACAACGATAATAGCAAAGGATACCATCCCGACACAGCCCAAACTAGGGTGTCACAAGTCTTGAACTACTACAGAGTTTGCTATAAGTCTACAAATATAAGATCTGATACAATAATCTAAAGAAAATCATATGATATAAAATAGGGGAGACAAGGGGCCGCGGACGTCAACAGCTACCTCGTAACTTCAACTCGCTACCTGGTCTAGAAGGAATCAGTGCTCAGGTGCGGACTCTGCTATGCCTGAATCTGCACACATGGTGCAGGGAGTAATGTGAGTACTCCAACCCAGTGAATAATAATAATAAATAATAACCGAAGGCATGAAAACACATAAATGCACAAGGCGATTCTATATCAGGCAGTAAATCACTTAAAGCAGTAAAACAGTAAAGAGTCAAATGACATCTCTTTTTTAAAAATAGGCAAATCAGGTAAAACACCAAGTAAATAGTGAGTAGAATTCTGCCCCTAGGGCTTAGTATCAATCGCTCAGAAAAGTATCAGCCCCTCGAGCTCAGTATCAGTCACTCAGCATAGTATCAGCCCCTAGAGCTCACTCTCAGATCATATGGGTACCCGCGCCCACTGTGGGTGTGCAGACTCCGGAGAGGCCCCTTACGGCCCAAGTGCTATATCAACATAAGGCCCGAAAGCCTTGTCACATCACTCATAAGGCCTGAAAGCCTCCTCACATCACTCTCAAGGCCTGAAAGCCTCCTCACATCATTCACAAGGCCTGAAAGCCTCCTCACGTTACTCAAGCCACCTCGTGGCATATAAATGTATCTCAGGCCCTCGGCCTCACTCAGTCTAGAAAACATCGTAACCCCCTTGGGCATCAATAAAATAGTAGTGCTTAGCTCAAACAACAGTAGAAATATCATTTAAGTCTCAAAATTCACTTAAAGCGGTTGAGTATATAAAACAGTATAATCATTAGGACTGAGTTCAAGTAATTTATTAAAATAGTGAGGAATCAGTGATAAAAGTCCACGAAGGATTCAAGTAGTCGGCATTAAGCCTAAAATATGGCAATAATCCCAAATGATGATGATAATAAACACATCTCAGTCAAATACGCGATATAATATCAAACGGGACGGACTAAGTCACATTTCCCAGTAGTAACAACCCCGCGCACGCCATTAAGTGCGTGTTTCACCTCAATATAGCACTACGTTGTGCAAATCTGGATTTTCAAACCCTCAGGATATCTTTTACTATCATTACTCACCTCAAGCCTGCCAAAATCCTAGCTCTCTATGCCCTTGCCTCTCAAATAGGCCTCCTCGCGCGTCGAATCTTATCAAAACCACAATGAATACATCATAATAGGCTAAGGGAACATAACCCAATCGAAAAACATCGAAAATCACAAAATTTGCAAAACCCGAGCCCCGAGCCCACTTCTTGAATTCCAGAATAATTTTACATCAACGGATTCCTTATCCCGCCACGAGTCTATACATATTAAGAACTCCCAAATCTGAGCTCAAATAACCCATCAAAACCCAATTTAAAATATTAAAACTCAAGCCCTAGTTCTTCCCCCTTTTAAATAATTTTTCATGAATTTCTAGGTTACTTCTACCATTAAATCATGTATTTAGGTCATAGAACTTACCTCCAATCAATCCCAGTTGAATTCCCCTTCAATTCTCGTCCGAACGCTCTCAAGGATGTTTAAAAATGGTGGAAAAATACCTTAGCTCGCGGAACAAAATGAAACCTTTAAACCCTTTCCTGTCCAGACCTTTTCGCATATGCGATCAATATACCGCATCTGCGGTTTCCGCTTCTGCGGAATTCCTTCGCTTCTACGGAGCTTCACTGTTGCCCAGGACCGCTTCTGCGGTCTAAATCCGCTTCTGTGGACTCCGCTTCTGCGGACAACTGCCCGCTTTTGTATAAAATTCCCCTGACGACCATGCCCGCATCTGCGGTGCCCTTTTTCGCATCTACAGGGCCGTATATGCGGTCCCTTTTCCGTAGATGCGGAAATATCAAAACCAGCAAATCTCAGCAATAATAGAAGTCAAAAATTCATCCCGATGGCCATTCGAAATCACCCCGAGGCCCCCGGGACCTCAACCAAAAGTGCCAATCCATCCTAAAACATCATTCAAACTTGCTCCAATCATCAAAACACCTCCATCAACACCAAACCGATCAAATTACATCGGATTCAAGCCTAAGTTCTTCTAAACGTTCCGAAACATGCATTTGATCAAAAACCCAACCAAAACACCTCCGAATGACCTGAAATTTTGCACACACATCCAAAATCACCTAACGAAGCTACAACAACTCTCAAAATTCCATTCCGACCCTCGGATCAAAATCTCACCTATCAACCATAATTCGCCAAAATACTAACTTCGCCAATCCAAGCCTAATTCTACATTGGACCTCCAAAATCAATTCCGATCACGCTCCTAAGTCACAAATCATCCTCCGAAGCTAACAGAATTAACGAAAATCACATCCAAGCCCTCCAACTCATAAGTCAACATCCAATTGGTTTTTCCAAACCAAACCTTCCTTAAAGAGCTTAAGAGTCTCATTTCCTACCAAAACCTCTTCAAACCAACTCGATCACATGAGATACGGATAGTAAAGGATAAAGAAGCTAAAAATGGTGAAAACAAAGCGGTAACTCATGTGATGACGTGTTGGATCGTCACATCCTCCCCAACTAAAACAAATGCTCGTCCTCGAGCGGGTCAAAAAACATACATGAAGCCTCAAACGGGTGAAGGTATCTGCTCTGCATCTCCTGCTCGGTCTCCCAAGTAGCCTCCTCCACAGGCCGACCTCTCCACTGTACTTTCACCGAAGCTATATTCTTTGATATCAACTTTCAAACCTGACGACCCAAAATAGCCACCAGCTCCACATCATAAGTCAAATCATCATCCAACTGAACCATGCTGAAGTCCAATACATGGGACGGGTCCCCAACATACTTCCGGAGCATAGATACATGAAATATCAGGTGCTCGCCTGACAGGATGGGTGGCAAAGCAAGCATATAGGCCACCTCCCCAATTCTCCTAAGTACCTCAAAAGGCCCAATAAACTGTGGGCTCAGCTTCCCTTTCTTTCCAAGCCGCATAACACCCTTCATGGCGAAACCTTCAGCAAAACCTTCTCACCAACCATATAAGACACATCTCGAACATTTCGGTCTGCATAACTCTTCTGCCGCGACTGAGCTGTACGAAGTCTATCCTGAATCAGCTTCACCTTCTCTAAAGCATCCTGCACCAACTCTGTCTCCAATAGCCTAGCCTCGCCGGGCTCAAACTAACCAACTAGAGATCTACACCGCCTCCCATATAACGTCTCATACGGAGCCATCTGAATGCTTGACTGATAACTGTTGTTGTGGGAAAAATCTGCAAGTGGCAAAAACTCATCCCAAGAACCTCCAAAATCAATAACACAGGCACACAACATGTCCTCTAATATCTGAATAGTACGCTCGGACTGCCCGTCCATCTGAGCATGAAATGCCGTGCTCAACTCTAACTGCGTACCCAACTCCCACTGAAATGTCCTCCAGAACTGAGAAGTAAACTGAGTACCTCTATCTGACATAATAGACAATGGAACACCATGCAATCGAACAATCTCCCGGATAAAGATCCCTGCCAGCCACTCCGAAGAATAGGTAGTACATACCGGAATGAAGTGCGTGGACTTGGTCAGCCAATCCAAAATCACCTAAATCGAATCAAACTTCTTCAAAGTCCAAGGAAGACCACTCAAAAAATCCATAGTGACTCTCTCCCACTTCCACGGAATAATCATCCGCTGAAGTACGCGGCTCGGTCTTTGATGCTCATATTTCACCTGCTGACAGTTGAGACTCCAAGCCACAAATCCTACAATATCTTTCTTCATTTTTCTCCACCAATATTGATACCTCAAATCCTGATACATCTTCGTGATACCCGGATGAATGGAATAACGCGAGCTATGGGCCTCCTCCAATATCAACTCCCGAAGCCCATCCACAGTAGGCACACAAATCCGGCTCTGCATCCTCAACACACCATCCTCACCAATGGTCACGTCTTTGGCATCATCATGCTGGACCCTGTCCTTAAGGAAAAGCAAATGCGGATCATCATACTGGTGCTCTCTGATGCGATCATATAGGGAAGACCGAGAAACCACACAAGCCAACACCGACTGTGCTCTAAAATATCTAGTCTCACTAACCGATTGGCCAAGGCCTGAACATCAACTGCAAATGGCCTCTCCCCAACTGGAATATACGCTAAACTCCCCATACTAACTGCCTTTCGGCTCAAATTGTCGGCCACTACATTGGCCTTTCCCGAGTTATATAGAATGGTAATATCATAATCCTTAAGTAACTCTAGCCACCTCCGCTGCCTCAAATTAGATCCTTTTGCTTGAACAAATGCTGGAGACTACGATGATCGGTGAATACCTCACAAGATACACCATACAAGTAGTTCCTCCAAATCTTTAGAGCATGAACTATAGCAGCCAACTCCAAATCATGTATAAGGTAGTTCTTATTGTGGGGCTTCAACTGACGAGAAACATAAGCAATAACTCTACCCTCCTGCATCAATACACATCCAATACCAACTCTTGAAGCATCACAATATACAGTATAAGAACCTGAAGTTGATGGCAATACCAATACTAGAGCTGTGGTCAAAGCTGTCTTGAGCTTTTGAAAGCTCTCCTCGCACTCGTCCGACCACACAAATGGAGCACCCTTCTGAGTCAACTTGGTCAAGGGCTATGAAATAGAGGAAAATCCCTGAACAAACTTGCGATAATAACCTGGAAAACCAAGGAAACTATGAATCTCTATGGCCAAGGTCGTTCTAGGACAACTCTGAACTGCCTCTATCTTTTTCAGGTCGACCTGAATACCCTCGCTGGACACCACATGCCCCAAGAAAGCCACTAAACTGAGCCAGAACTCACACTTGGAGAACTTTGCATAAAGCTTCTCCTCCCTCAATCTCTGCAATACAACTCGCAAATACTGCACATGCTCCTCCTGACTACGCGAGTACACCAAAATATCATCAATAAAAACAATAACGAATGAATCTAGATAAGGCCGAAATACATTGTTCATCAAATGCATGAAAGCTGCTGGGGCATTGGTTAGCCCAAAAGACATAACAAGAAACTCATAATGCCCATATCTAGTCTTGAAAGCAATCTTAATAACATCTGAATCCCTGATCTTCAACTGGTGATAGCTCGAACAGAGATCAATCTTTGAGAAAACCTCGCTCCGTGAAGCTGGTCAAACAAATCATCAATGCGAGACATGGGATACTTGTTCTTCACTGTTACTTTGTTCAATTGCCAGTAGTCAATGTACATTCTCATGGTGCCATCCTTCTTCTTCACAAACATAACCGGTGCACCAAACGGTGACACACCAGGCCGAATGAACCCCTTATCTAGGAGTTCCTGAAGCTGATCCTTCAATTTTTTCAACTCCGCTGGTTCCGTACGATATGGAGGAATGGAAATGGGCTGAGTGCCCGGCACCAGGTCGATACCAAAATCAATATCCCTATCCGGTGGCATGCTCGGTAAGTCTGCAGGAAATACATCGAGAAACTCCTTCACAACTGGAACCAAATCAATGCTAGGCGTCTCGGCTCCAACATCCCTCACAAATACCAAAAATGAAAGGTAACCTTTCCCATCCATATGCTGGACCTTTAAGAATGAAATCACCTTGCCAGGAACATAATCAGTTACACCACGCCACTCGATCCTCGGTACACCCGGTGTAGCCAACGTGACTGTCTTATCATGACAGTCTAGAATAGCATGACACAGAGACAACTAGTCCATGCCAAAAATAACATGAAAATCCACCATGCTCAATAGTAATAGATCAACTTGGGTCTCCAGACCCCCAATAGTCACCAAGCATGACTGATACACATGGTCTACAATAATAGTATCGCCTACCGGGGTAGATACATGAACAGGTAAAACAAGAAACCCTCAGGACGTACCCAAATGATAAGCAAAATATGAGGACGCATAAGAATAGGTGGAACCAAGATCAAATAAGACTAAGGCATCCCTGTGGCAGACTGAAATAATACCTGTAATGATAGCATCTGAAGAAATAACATCTGTCTTGCTCTGAAGAGCATAAAAATGATCCTGACCACCGCCTGATCGACCTAAACCTCTGGGGAGACCCCTGGCTGCCTGACCCTCACCCATAGCTGGCAGGGCGGGACCTGAAGAAACTGGACCAGAAGACGTGGGCTGACCCCTCTGCTAAGATGAGCTAGCAGTACGACGAGGACACTATCTCCACATATACCCAAACTCTCCACACTCATAACAACTCCTAGGTACTGGAAAATGGGACTGAAGGGTACCCTTCGTGCCGGAGTGACTAGTTGATGCACTCGGCCTAGAATAACCCTGAACAAATGGGGTACGAGATGAACTCTGTGCTGGAAGAGCGCTGAGTGAAGGCTGACTCTGCTGAGAACCATGATAACCAGACCTGAAGATACCCCACGATACTCGGGACGGGCCGACTGAGCGGGCCTAAAAGAATAACCCCTACCATGCTGGAACTGGCCCCTCGAAGGAGCGCTACTGAAATTGCCAGAACCTTGAGGCTTCTTGGCCTCCCTCTCCTCTCGATCCTGACAGCGAACCACCGCATTCTCTCAAGCTATATCAACCACCTCCTTAAATGAAACACCCAATACTCTCTCTAGTCATAAGAACATGAAGATGGTAGTTAAGGCCATCAACAAATATTTTGATCCGCTCACGATCCGACGGAACCATCCAGAAGGCATGATGAGCTAACTCTGAAAACTTTATCTCATATTGAGACACGGTCATATCTCCCTGTCGTAGCCACTTGAACTGCCTGCACAACTCCTCTTTGCAGGACTGCGATACATACTTCTCCAAGAAGAGAGTGGAGAACTCCTGTCAAGTCAAAGGTGTTGCACAAGCCGGCCTACGCCTCTCACATGCCTCCCACTAAGTGAAGGCAGCCCCAGTAAACTAAAAGGTGGTAAATTCCACACCACTAGACTCCAGAATCCCTACTGTACGGAGCATCCGCTGACACCTATCAAGAAAACCCTGGGCATCCTCGCCCGCGATTCCACTGAATGTCGGAGGCTAGAGTCTACCAAACCTCTCGAGGCGACGCTGCTCATCCTTAGGCATAGCTGGAACCCTAAAATCCTGCAATGGTACAGCTGGCTAAGCTTGAGGTGCCTCCGGAGTCTATAATCCCTGCACTACCTGCTCGGGTGTGCGATCAACGGGGGTCTGATTGCCTCCCCCAGCCTGTGAAGTAGCTGCTGCTGTGGTGGCTGAAACTGCCTGAACCAGGCCGGTGCAAACTGTCAAAATCTGAGCCAAAGTCTCTAGAAGACCCAGAATCACAATGGGCACAAATGGTGCCTGATCTATGCTGCTAGAGCCTGGTCCTGAGCTGGGGCAACTAGAGGATCCACAGGTGCTTCCCCTGCTGCTCTGCCTCTGCCACGACCACGACCGCATCCACGGCCTCTACTGGCCTCAGTGGGTGGTACTGGTGGTCGTCCGTCATGTCCGGTAGATCGTGTCCTCACCATCTGTGAGAGGATAGAATAAAGAGAAATTTAGTACTCGGATCAACAAGTTCGCACGACAAGAATTTCAAGAATGTGAAGTTTTCCTAAAGGTTCTGCAGCCTCCCGAGGATAAGTATAGATGTCTCCGTACCGATCCGCGATACTCTATTAAACCAGCTCATGACTCGTGAGACCTAGTAACCTAGGCTCTGATACCAACTTGTCACAGCCCAATTCCCAAATCCAGCCATGATGGCACCTCTCGTGATGACAAGGCCATCCAAAACAATGCAAACACCTCTTTTAACAAGTAATTAACATTAACAAATCCCAAAACATGTGTAAAACAGTTATAAATGCAGAAATAGCGATAATAGCAAAGTATACTATCCCGACACATCCCAAACCGGGGTGTCACAAGTCATGAGCTACTACAGAGTTTGCTATAAGTCTACGAAATATAAGATCTGATACAATAATCTGAAGGATATCATATGATATAAAATAGGGGAGACAAGGGACTACGGACGCCAACAGCTACCTCGTAACTCCAACTTACTGCCTGGTCTGGAAGGAATCAGTGCTCAGTTGCGAAATCTGCTATGCCTGAATCTGCACACATGGTGTAGGGAGTAATGTGAGTACTCCAACCCAGTGAGTAATAATAATAAATAATAACCGAAGGAATGAAAACACATAAATGCACAAGGCAATTGTATATCAGGCAGTAAATCACTTAAAGCAGTAAAACAGTAAATAGTCAAACAAAATCTCTTTTTTAAAAATAGGAAAATCAGGTAAAAAAATAAGTAATAGTGAGTAGAAATCTGTCCCCCGGGCTTAGTATCAATCGCTCCGAATAGTATCAGCCCCTCGGGCTCAGTATCAGTCACTCAGCATAGTATCAGCCCCTCGGGCTCACTCTCAGATCATATGGGTACCCGCACTCACTATGGGTGTACAGACTCCGGAGGGGCCCCTTACGACCAAAGCGCTATATCAACATAAGGCCTGAAAACCTTCTCACATCACTCATAACGCCTAAAAGCCTCCTCACATCACTCACAAGGCCTAAAATCGTCCTCACATCATTCACATGGCCTAAAAGCCTCCTCACGTCACTCAAACCACCTCGTGGCATATAAATGTATCTCAGGCCCTCGGCCTCAGTCAATCTAGAAAATATCGTAAGCCCCTCAGGCATCAACAAAATAGTAGTGCTCAGCCGAAACAACAGTGGAAATATCAGTTAAGTCTCAAAATTCAATTAAACCGGCTGATTTTGTAAAACCGTATAATCATTAGGACTGAGTTCAAGTAATGTATCAAAATAGCGAGGAAATAGTGATAAAAGTCCACGAAGGATTCAAGTAGTCGGCATTAAGCCCAAAATATGGCAATAAGCCCAAATCATGATGATAATAAACACATCTCAGTCAAATACGCGGTAAAATGTCAAATGGGACGGACCAAGTCACAATCCCCAGTAGTAACAACCTCACGCTCGCCATTAAGCGCGTGTTTCACCTCAATATAGCACTACATTGGGCAAATCCGGGGTTTCAAACCCTCAGGATATCATTTACTATCATTACTCACCTCAAGCCGGCCAAAATCCTATCTCGCTATGGCCTTGCCTCTCAAATCAGCCTCCTCGTGCATCGAATCTGATCAAAACCACAATTAATACATAACAATATGCTAAAGGAACATAACCCAATCAAAAAGAATAAAAAAATATCAAAAATCATGAAATTTGAAAAACCTGAGCCCCGGGCGCACTTCTTGAATTCAAGAAATTTTTTACATCAACGGATTCCTTATCTCGTCACGAGTCTATACATATCAAGAACTCCCAAATCCGAGCTCAAATGACCCATCAAAACCCAATTTGAAATATCAAAACTCAAGCCCTAGTTCTTCCCCCTTTTAAATAAGTTTTCATGAATTTCTAGGTTGATTATACCATTAAATCACAATTTAGGTCATAGAACTTACCTCCAATCAATCCCTGTCGAAATCCCCTTCAATTCTCGTCCAAAAGCTCTTAAGGATGTTTACAAATGGTGGAAAAATACCTTAGCTCGCGAAACAAAATGAAACCTTAAAACCCTTTTCTGTCTAGACCTTTTCGCATCTTCGATCAATATACCGCATCTGCGGTTCCTGCTTCTGCGGAATTCCTCGGGTTCTGCGGAGCTTCACTGTTGCCCAGGACCGCTTCTGCGGTCTAAATCCGCTTCTGCTGACTCTGCTTTTGCGGACAGCTGCCCGCTTCTGCGGAAAATTCCCCTGACGACCATACCCACATATACGATCCCCTTTTTCGCATCTGCGGGTCCGCATCTGCGGTCCCTTTTCCGCAGATGCAGAAATACCAGAACCAGCAAATCTCAGCAATAACACAAGTCCAAAATTCATCCCGATGGCCATCCGAAATCACCCTAAGAACCCCGGCACCTCAACCAAAAGTGCCAATACACACTAAAATATCATTCAAACTTGCCCCAATCATCAAAACACCTCCAACAACACCAAAATGATCAAATTACATCGGATTCAAGCCTAAGTTCTTCTAAAACATCCGAAACATGCATTTGATCAGAAACCCGACCAAAACACCTCAGAATGACCTGAAATTTTGCATACACATCCCAAATCACCTAACGAAGCTACATCAACTCTCGGAATTCCATTCCAACCATCAGATAAAAATCTCACATATCAACCGGAATTCGCCAAAATACTAACTTCGCCAATTCAAGCCTAATTCTACATCGGACCTCCAAAAACAATTCCGATCACGCTCCTAAGTCACAAATCATCCTCTGAAGCTAACCGAATCAACGGAAGTCACATTCAAGCCCTCTAACTCATAAGCCAACATCCGGTTGACTTTTCCAAACCAAACCTTCCTTAAAGAGACTAAGTGTCTCATTTCCTACCAAAACCTCTTCGAACCAATTCGATCACATGAGATTACGAATAATGAAGCATAAAGAAGCTAAAAATGGAGAAAACAAAGCAGTAACTCACGTGATGACGGGTCGGGTCGTCACAGGCGCTTACTAATGTGAGCTAGGCAAGCTAATTTATTTAATAATTTAACTTTTTACCCATTTTATATCCTTTAACAGTTAAGAAGAAATAACATTTAAACAACAGAATTAATGTAAATAGAAGAAAAGCAATAAGCTATCTGAACATGAATATCTAATATAATTGTTTGAGTCTCGACTACCCAGAACTGGGGTCACAGTTTCATAGACGGTTTAAGAATACTACAAATAAAGGTGTGAAAGAAATAAATACAACACTGTCACAAACCACCAAGGCACATCTGATACTGAGCGCTCATGCACGCATACGAACGCGTGGAAGGAATTTCAAGAGTTACTTTTCAAGTTGAATCAAGGATGCACGATAAGAATTAAAGAATGAGAAGTTTTCCTAAAGGTTCTGCAGCCTCTCGAGGATAAATACAGACGTCTCCGTACCGATCCGCGAGACTCTACTAAACCTGCTCATGACTTGTGACACCTATGTAACCTAGGCTCTAATACCAGCTTGTCACGACCCAACCCCGATTCGGTCGTGATGGCGCCTCTCGTGAAGACAAGGCCAGCCAACCAACCATTTCTGTCATGCCCTAAAATCCACTAAGGATTGCGATGGCGCCGGACACTGCTGTCAGGCAAGCCAACCAAATTACTTAATCAAATTCTCATTTTAACACTTTTGAAATCTATGATTTTCCTTCAAATTTAGCAATTTAGAAGATAATTGTCTCAATCAAATTTAAATGATAAGCAGTTAATACAAAATACTTCAAAACTATCCCAGAACCCGGTGTCACAAGTGCATGAGCATTTCTAAGAAATAATACAATACAACGTCCGTCCGGAATAAAGTGGACAGAAAGGAAATATAATTTACTAGAAGGGACTTCACTAGCTACGGGCCGCCTTGAATAATGAAACTTATCTAGGCCCCGAATCCTCCGTGCTACTACGCCTAGTAGGCCACTCGAGTTACATATACCTGTGCAACAAAAATGCACAGAAGTGTAGTATGAGTACGAAAAAAACATGTACTCAACAATTCGTTTACTAATTCGATGTGATTTGAGCAATTCAAGCTATCAATAAGTTCGTAAATAATCCAAGTATAGCATGATTTTGGGTCCTAACTACCCGGACAATAGCACAATAGTAGCTACGCACGGGCTCTCGTCACCTCGTACATACGTAGCCCCCACAAATAGGAGCACATAATCAATTATTTCACCTATGGGGACAATTCCCTCTTACAAGGTTTGAAAGGAGACTCACCTCGCACCGAAGATCCATAACCGGCATTCCACATTCTTTCGAAGACTTCAATCGACAAAAAATGCTCCAAAGCTAGCCAATAATTATGAAATTCCATTAATATATGCTAAGGTACTCATTATAATTCCATTTATAACAATTTCTAACCTCGATCGAAAAGTTGACAAAAATGCCCTCGTGCCCACGTGCCCGGATTCCAAAAAATTTCGAAGATAAACTTTACCCAAAACCTCGCGAACTCAAATATATAATTTTCTCTCAATTTCATATCCTAAACCATGGTCAAAATCCAAGAATACTAACTTTCTAGGTTTTCCCTCAAACCTGAGGTTTTCTACAATTTTCCAAGTCTAAATCCATATATAAACTTTGTGTTTAACTCAAAGCTAGCATAAATTACTTACCTCATGATGAGTGATGAAATTGGCACCTCAAAGTTTCTCCCCATCGGCTCCAATGGAAGAAAATAGGGTTGAAATGAACCCAACCCCAGATCTTAAAGGACCTCACTACCTCAGCAATTTCCGAACCTGCGGTCCCTTGACCGCTTCTGCGGTTCCACAGGTGCGGTTAAAATACCGCTTCTGCGGTCCTCCCAAGCTGCCCCTCTTCCGCTTCTGCGACCAGCCTTCCGCAGGTGCGGTCCTGCTTCTGCAAAGCCTTGACCGCATGTACGGTCCACGAGCCCCTATCTAAAATTTGGTTCTGCGCTTCTCCTTCCGCAGGTGTGGTCCCGCTTCTGCGGAAATATGATCGCATGTGCGATCCCAACTCCCTTCACCTCCATCCGCTTCTGTGGTTTACTTTCTCGCTTCTGCGGTACCGCTTCTACGGTTAACCCACCATAGAAGCGGTTATACCGGCAACTAGCTATCTCAAAACTTCAAGTTTCGATCCGCTAGCCACCCGGAATCCAACCGAGGCCCTCGGCACCCCAACCAATCATACCAACCAGTCCCAAAACATGATACGGACTTTCTCGAGGCCTCAAATCACATCAAACAACGCTAATATCCTGAATCACTCTCCAATCCAAGCTTTATGAACTTTAGAATTTCAAACTTCTACTTTCGATGTTTAAACCTATCAAATCACGTCCGATTGACCTCAAATTTTGCACAAAATTCATATTCGACATTATGGACCTACTCCAACTTTCGGAATCCGATTCCGACCCCGATATCAAAAAGTCCACTTCCGGTCAAACTTCTGAAAAACCTTCAAATCTTTTTCTTTAGCCAAATGGCTCCAAAATGACCTACGAACCTCCGAATTCACTTCCGATCGCGCTCCCAACTCCAGAATCACCATATGGAGCTATTCACAGACTCAGAATCCCAAACGGGCATCGATAACACTAAAATGCACTATAAGCCAAACTTATGAATTTTTTTCAAAATGCTACTTTCCACAATAGGCACCAAAACGCTCCCGGGTCATCCAAAATCCGATCCGGGCATACGCCCAAGTTTGAAATCATCATATGAACCAGCTGGAACCTTCAGATCCCAATTTCGGGGTCGTTTACTCAAAATTCCAATGCTAGTTCATTCTTTCAACTTTAAGCTTCTAAAATAAGAATTCTCTTTCCAAATCAACTTTGGACTTCCCGAAATTCAATTCCAACTACGCGTACAAGTCATAATACCTGAAATGAAGCTGCTCATGGCCTTAGACTACTGAACGGAGTGCTAGAACTCAAAATGACCGATCGGGTCATTACATTCTCTTCCACTTAAACATACGTTCGTCCTCGAACATGCTGAGAACTACACTGAAGTAGTCTGAAATCACTGGTTAAGTTCTCATGCACCTTCCTATGCTACCACAACTCAGTTGATCACATCAACTCGATCAATTCTGAAAATTTTCCCTTTTATTCAAGCAAATATGTCTTAGAGCCTAATTCTAGCATCCGAAATTCTATGCCCGACCTGTTTCCAACATAAGATCACCATATCAATCACTATACGTTGTATCCGAATATGGCTGCATAACTTTATTGAATTCACACCTAGCATCGCTTTACTCACCGGACCACAATAACCTTTTTTTGATTGACTTAGTCAAAATTCAACGAAGCTGATGCTCCCATTGCACCCCATGACATACATATGTCTTACTCTAACTCTTACAATTCCGCCACAATGGAAGAGATGTGCAGAAATTCATAATCGACTGCCGAGTCAACCAATCATTGAGTCTATACTTCTGACAAGAAACATTACCTCATTCTGAACCAAATAATGATCTTTGCTCCTTAATATATTTCACGTAATCAGATTGCACTGATCCTAAATCCAACAATCTCGTCTCACCCAGTACGAACTGCTTAGGCAACAAGCTACCGCGACATGAACAGTCTCATATGATGCCACAATGAGCCAATAGGCTACCAATTAGAATGCGATACAAAAAGGAAAATGAACTCTGGAAGGAATTACCTAAGTCACGCACTAATATGGACTTTCCCCAGAAAATAGGAAGCAAGACATACAAAAATAGCATATAGAAAACTATACTCAACATCACAGTGTTGCGACGCGCAACCCGATCCAAATAACATACCCATGGCGGCGGGCCACCCGATCCACACATAGATCTCACATAAGGAGATGCACATCGAGCTAAATTTTCTTATTATAATGAAATACCAAATTTCGGTCACAAGCACGCTAAGTGCATAATACCATCCCTGAGGAGACATATAGAGCTATAAGCTACAAAACTCAGGCACACTGAGGTGCGATATACAAATCTGAATCTCGAGAGCCAATTTGCTCATATTACATCATTTCTACGCGAATCCTCCACATATAAGTAATTTCTCAAGCCGTCTCACAACTCACACGATGCAATGTATTGCTACTGGATATATCCAACAATGAAATTACACCCTGATCACTCTCCCATAAGGAGCGCATTACTAAGATGAACACATTTGGCCTGATATAGAGCCCATATTCACATTTGAGTCCATCCACTGACCTCAAGCTGATTATAGTCGCACTGACTAGGCTAATAACCTTTACAAGACTCATAATAACTCTCCTTTCTTTCTTAATGAATAAGAACAACCATCATAACCGGAGCGAACCTCCACAGTCCATAACCCAATAAACAAAGTGCCCTCCAGGCATAAATTATCAAATTAATGATATTACCACAATCCTCATACTTGGTTTAAATCTTTAATCAATCAAGTGACCACATGTCACACTTATACAGTCTTCCTGTGGGACACGCTCCCACCACCTCTGAAATCAATAATGGGTCCGCACATCCAAACCACCGGCTGCACTAATGGCGAAAAGAGATAAAGAATCATTAACCAGAATGCAAAGCCTATTTGACCAAAACACTGATCTCAGGTGACGCTGAAGACAATACCAACTTACCTTAAACACCGAAACTCCTTTCCTGCTCATCCGAGATTTTGACATCCTTGTCCACAACGAGCTGTAACCTTGATCCTCACTTCAGATTCCATACCACTCACTGCACCCAACGTGCCGATATTCGATAGGGCATAATTTTTCATCATAACTCCGGAACCACTAATAGGTTAATACTTCATCACATCCAAGCTTTTCACTTAACTCACTTTAGGAGAACCATAGCAACACACAGGCGAATCCTCATAACCGTAGAACATCCAAGTCCTTAAGTAGTGGTCTAATCCAAGTACAACATGCTTTTGGGTCCTAACTACCCGGACAATAGCACAATAGTAGCTACACACGGACTCTCGTCACCTCATTCGTACGTAGCCCCCACAAATAGGAGCACATAATCAATTATTTCATCTATGGGGACAATTCCCTCTTACAAGGTTAGAAAGGAGACTCGCCTCGCTCCGAAGATCCATAAACGACATTCCACATTCTTCCAAAGACTTCAATCGATGCAAAATTCTCCAAAGCTAGCCAATAAGTATGTAATTCCATTAGTATATGCTAAGGTACTCATTATAATCAAATTTATCACAATTCCTAACCCCGATCGAAAAGTTGACAAAAACACCCTCGGGCCCACGTGGCCGGATTCCAAAATTTTTTGAAGATAAACTTTACCCGAAATCTCACGAACTCAAAAATATAATTTTCTCTCAATTTCATATCCAATACCATGGTCAAAATCAAAGAATACTAGTTTTCTAGGGTTTCCCTCAAACCTCAAGTTTTCTACAATTTTCCAGGTCTAAATCCATATATAAACTTTGAATTTAACTCTAAACTAGCATAAATTACTTACCACAGGATGAGTGATGAAAATGGCATCTCAAAGTTCCTCCCCATTGGCTCCAATGGAAGAAAATAGGGTTGAAATGAACCCAACCCCGGATCTTAAAGGACCTCACTGCCTCAGTAATTTCCGCACCTACAGTCCCTTGACCGCTTCTGCGGCTCCGCAGGTGCGGTTAAGATACCACTTCTGCGGTCCTCCCAAGCTTCCCCTCTTCTGCTTCTGCGACCATACTTCCGCAGGTGCGGTCCCGCTTCTGCGGTCCACGAGCCCCTGCCCAAAATTCGCTTTTGTGCTTCTCCTTCCGCAGGTGCGTTCCCGCTTCTGCAAAAATATGACCGCATCTGCGGTCCCAGCTCCCTTCACCTCCAACCGCTTCTGAGGTTTACTTTCTCGCTTCTGCAGTACCACTTCTGCGGTTAACCTACCACAGAAGCGGTTATACCAGCAACCAACTATCTCAAAGCTTCAAGTTTTGGTCCGTTAGCCACCCGGAATCCAACCGAGGCCCCCGAGACCCCCAACCAATCATATCAACCGATCCTAAAACACGATACAAACTTGCTCGAGCCTTCAAATCACATCAAACAATGCTAAAATCCCATATCACCCTCCAATCCAAGTTTTATAAACTTTAGAATTTCAAACTTCTACTTTCAATGTTTAAACCTATCAAATCACGTGTGATTGACCTCAAATTTTGCACACAATTCATATTCGACATTACGGACCTACTCCAACTTTCAGAATCTGATTCTGACCCTGATATAAAAAAGTCCACTTCCGGTCAAACTTCTCAAAAACCTTCAAATCTCTATCTTTAGCCAAATGGCTCCAAAATGACCTATGGACCTTCGAATTCACTTCCGATCGCGCTCCCAACTCGAGAATCACCATACGGAGCTATTCACAAACTCGGAATCCCAAACGGGCATCGATAAAACTGAAATGCACTATAAGCCAAACTTATGAAATTGTTTCAAAATGCTACTTTCTACAATAGGCGCCAAAACGCTCCCGGGTCATCCAAAACCCGATCCGGACATACGCCCAAGTCCGAGATTATCATACGAACCTGTTGGAACCTTTAGATCCCAATTTCAAGGTTGTTTACTAAAAATTCTAATCCTAGTTCATTCTTTCAACTTTAAGCTTCCGAAATAAGAATTCTCTTTCCAAATCAACACTGGACTTTCTGAAATTCAATTCCGAACATGCGTACAAGTCATAATACTTGAAATGATGCTGCTTATGGCCTCAGACTGCTGAATGGAGAACTAGAACTCAAAACGACCGGTCGGGTCGTTACAATTTTGCCATTTTCAGAATAGTTAATATTAATAAAAAGTTTTAGCATGATTAAATAGACAAAGTATAAACAAAATATTTCTTTAAATAGTGTAGAATACAACCCAATACCGGGGTGTCACAAGTCACGAGCATCTATTAGAGTATAAATACAACTACAAGGTCTGAAATATACGAAATAGGACTGATAAATGTTGATTTCCAATTTTTTTCTGTATATTTTTTATATGCAAAGTAATTTAAAAATAGTATATATATATATATATATATATATATATATATATATATGTATATATAAGCATGTCCAAGTATTTTGTTATTTTATTTCAATTTTTAAAAGATTTTTAAACTAATTTATTGCCATATTTTAACAGTACAAAATCAATAATTATTCTCAAAATTATCATTTTTGGTGATTCACTTATTTTATACTCCTATTTCTACCAAAATATAGTTCAGGTAATATTTGCACATTTTTATAAATTGATCTAGTAATTTTAATGCTAAATTTCACTTACTTGCAATATTAGCCTATTTTAAAGAATTAATTACGTTTATAATTACAAATTTAATTCCAATATTTTTAATCTAATATTTATATACTATTAATTATAGCACCTTTAATTTATTTGTCGAAATTATTTTACTATTTTTATAAAATAAAAAGGGAAAAGTGGCTATTTAAAAGTTAGCCCTATTTTATTTAAATTTTAGCCCAAATTGACCCCTCATTAAAACCCAATTTCAATTTCAAACAGACCAGACCCAAATCCTAAATTTACCCACCCATGACACAATTAAAAAACCCGCCCGACTCCTTTTTTGATCCATGTCGTTGATTATTTTGATCAACGACCATAATTCCCCCTTTCCTTTTTAATTTTCCAGACAACTCTAACCTTAATCACTTTTACCTAATTAGCTGCCTTTGAATCCCTTTGTCTCTCAAATTCTCTAGAACATTCCTGGAACCCTAATCGTCTCCTACCATTTTCAGCCGTGAGACCCACCGAAAACCATGGCTTCTCAGGCCATAGGGTCCATACTCGCTTGCTATTACTCATATGTGCTCGATACTTGAAGATTCGAGGCTAGGCCTCGAAGGCCTTCACTCAGCCTCTACCGACTCAAGGTTTCCTGCTATCTCCGATCTTGTTCTGGCATATCCTGATCTTCTGAGTCTGATTCCGACCTTCTCCGACTCCGATCGGTGACCTTTCAAGGTCTTTCTCATTTTCTAGGGTCCTTCAGAAAAACTTAACCCTTCGAGGTTTTCTCCGATTTTTTTTAGATCTGTTGTTCATCCATGCTCTACTTGAGTTTTTAAACGATTTCCCCAATTTCTCTTTTAAAATTACTTTCAAAATCGTTTATTTTCGATTTAGGGTTTTGTGAAAACGCTTAAAGTGGTTATCTAACTTCTCATCCTTTTCTTTTATGTGTATTTCTCTCTACTATGTTCTTATGTTCTTCTTTTACACGTATGTTCTTCTACTGCTTTCTATATTCTATGTTTTCTATGCTATGTTATGCTATTTTCTTCCACTATGTTCTGATATGCTTCTATACTGTATTTTTTACCATGTTCTTATATGTTTATCTTACTGTGTTTTCCTATATGCTTTTCTGCTATACTTTTCCGGTCTTCTTGTGTTCTTCTACTGTATTTTCTTGCTAAATTTTTAAGTTTCTTTCTTTACCTTCTCCTGAGCCCTGTTTAAGTTTCTTCTAAGCATGCTTTTCTACTGTTCTTATCAGTATTTACCATTATATTCTTTGAATCTCTCTACTGTGATTGCATGTTACTTTGCTATCATGTTTCTCATGAGTTCCGAAGCTTCCAAACATGATTTAAATTCAGTTTCCTGTCCTCTCATCCTTGCTTTATGGTTTGCTTGAACTAGGGTTTCATTTCGAAACCCCAAATTCTTTCAGATTGACTTTGAGTATTGAAATTGAGTTTGGACCTCTTTGTTTTCATGCGACTCTGACCATTTTGCTTAACTCTTCTACATTGGATTCTTTCTATTGATTTACAAGGGCATAGAAAGTTTCTTTCATGTTTAACGTGTCTGTATGCTTTTATATGTGAGGAATATTTCTTCAAATAGGGTTTTCAAACTTGTGATTGATTCAGAATTTCTTTTAAATAGGTCTAATTGATTTGTTTGTTGATTTTGCTTAAGTTAAAATCTATCACATCTTTCTGACTTGGTTCTTTCATACAAAATCTGTGGCCTCAGATTTCTTAGCTGTTAATTTGGTTTCTTTTCTTAAATTGTACAACCATGTATTTTCAAAATCCTGTCCTTAAATAACCTTTAAGAACTTGTCTTAATTGAATGCTTTACACAAAGTGTTTATTAGTTCCTTTCCTTTAGTGGTTTTACTCGTTTGAATCTGAATCCCTTAATTAAGGGCAACCATGTGTAATTGATTTACAATCAGGCTTCAATTATTTTCTAACCTTATTTTCTCATGACGTTCACACTATAAATACATGAACCTCTTTAGCATAAAGACACACGATTGAACACACCTCAAACTACACAATTTCACAGTCTCTTCTAACCTCTCACTTAAAAGTATTTTGTCTTCCTGTTTGCACTTTGGCTTTTACAAGACTACTGCTTTTTCACTTGTTTCTTTAAAACTGGTATGTTCTAATTTAGTTTCAGCATCACCTCAATGTGTTCACTTACAATCTCTATGTCCATGACTACTTTACTGTCTATGTAGAATTCAATATTTAATTTAGTATCCTTATGTTCTACTGCCTATTTCTACTGTGAATCTTTGCTCCCTATTCTATTACCCCCTAATGTGTTTGTGGGTGGTGACTTAGGGCATGGCAACAGGAGTTGTTGTCCATGCACTGGGTTCTAAACCAATGAGGTTTTAACCTCTAAATAGGCTGGAGGGCATGCCAGCATATCCCATTGCTAGGTATGCCTATTAGCCCGCTCTTCTTATGTTCTTGCAAATTCCCCACTTCACTATACCCCTATGTGTATTGATTTTAAGTTATTCCCTTTTCCCTCTCTCCTTTCAGATTTCTCCTTCTACACTTGCACTCTCTCTTAGCTTCTAAGTTCTGCCCTCTCTTGTGAGCCTTGTCTTGGGACTTTGAGTTCCCTCTAAACTTGGACACATGAGGGCTGGACTTTCCATACTGCACTAGGTCTTAATTTGGTTATGCATTTGGTTGTGAGCACTGCCCAGAGTCCACATGAGGCTCTTAGGGAACTCTGACACATCCAAATGAGAGAAAGGCTTTGGATCATGATCTCCTGGAGTTGATTCATCTCATGTTTCAGACAAGGAGCCTGAATTAGGCTCCCCCTTGGTTGTACTTCTAATTTCTGATGTAATTTTGCTTTTATCATTCCACTCTAGGCTTTAATAACTTATAATAACTATTTGGGATGGCTAGTGAAAAGGGGATGGAATAACTGTATGCAAAAGGTAGACAACTTGCCTGTAGGAATTTGTATGTTTCTGCATCTTCATCGTATAGATATCCTGCCTTAGGTTTTTTCAGAAATTCTGCACTTACACATGTAGTTATTATGTCTATAAGAATTCTGCTATTGGCATACATAGATACTATGCCTATAGGAATTATGCATTTTGCATACGTAGATACTATGCCTATAGGAATTCTGCACTTTGCATACGTAGATACTATGCCTATATGAATTCTGCGCTTTCATATGTAGCTACCATGTCTATACGGATCCTGCACTTTTTTTTGGTAATTAAATTTCTTTATTACCAAGCAGTAAATTTACAGTTATTTTTTGTAGCTTGTTCAACACAATAGTCGCAGTCTAAGCTACTGATTCCTTCTTACTTCCTATCCTTGTCTATACATTTTCTACATAATGGGATATGAATTCAATTCCTGTAGTCATTTCCCCAAGCATTTCTTCATAGAACCACTGCCATGAATGTCTTGCACTAAGCTTCTTGTGATTGCTTCTGCATTAATTTCAACACCTTTGAAGATTCTTGAATTCCTCTATTGCCAGATGTAGTATATACTTCCCACTAGTGTCATTCTATATATCTCAGCCTTTGCACTTTTTCCACCACAATGTTGTTCTGCCCATTCTAGTTCATAGTTTCAGTCCATCACTGATCTACTTATCTGCATCCATCTGAGCATTGCGACCCAAATTTTCATTGAGAATGGATACATGAAGAATAGGTGATCTATGTTCTCTGATCCTGCACTTTCATGTAGATACTATGTCTATAGCTCCTGCATACGCACGTAGAAAATATGCATATAGGTTTTTTTTTTGATTCTTGCATACCCGTTTTTCACTAGGAAAACTTGTCTATAGGTCCTAATAACAAAAATGTAATCAGATGTCATTGCTCGTAATAAAACAATGCAACACCTAGGTAGCATGTTATAGGATTTCTGCACTCTTCTATGTCTATAACAATGTTCTAAGTTGGCAAACACTTAGAAAGCATGCCTATAGGGGTTCTAACTCAAATATGAATAGCCTCACTCGCTTATAAGTCTAAAATTAATAGTGACAATATGTTACCAACAGCAAAACTCGTGTTTTCTAAAATTCATCTTTAATTGGCAACTTTCCTTTAAATCAGCATGCAATCAGTTCATACTCTTATTTCTGAAATCAGTAGATATAATGCCCATAGGTTTTTTTCTAAGACTTAGGCGGGCCTTAGGGTGAAAGTTAAACTGCACTAGTCTTTATTAATTACAACTAGCGGGCAGGTCTACGTCCAACGTTTTATCAGAAAATATGTGATAAATCAGCATGCTTGAACTTTTAAGTTTAATGAGGCCCTAATCAGTACGTGTGAGACATGATAAACTATATGCTTTCTTTGCTTTAATGAGGTTTGTTTGAGCCTTATGTGTTTGAGTGCTTTTCCCATATTTTCTCTATATGTTTTGATTGTCGCCTTAGAATTTTGTCCTTTTAAAACTATAAAACCTCATACCCCTTCCCTTTAGGATTAGTAGTCTCAAATGGCTCCGGGACTGATAGGATTGGGGCGGGTAATAGCATGCAATAAGTAAAATGAGACCATTCCGCGTTTAATACCTTAACGGGGTGGGAAAGGGTAGATATGGATATGATGATCACACGATAACACCACGTGTATTAGTGGTTACCGGGTGTTATGTGGGGTGATCCATATTATTTTTGAACCTAGGACCCCTCTCTTTTACTTGTTTATTTCATTGTTTATTTTAAAATTTATTCAAACTATTTTTTCTCAAAATTCAGCTTTCCTTTTTGTTTCTTTTAACTTCATCTATTTGCAACCATTATGTGAAAATCCTCTCTTATTTAGAAGTCCTACTTGCTTACATGTTATTTGTACTTAAAGTCACAACAATAACCACACTAGTGGATTCTGAGGGGTGCCTAATACCTTCCCCTTGGAATAATTTCAAGCCCTTACCCAATCTCTGGTTATTCAAACAAAACCCTTCTTAGTGTCCTAATGCCCTTAAATCATTAGGTGGTGACTCTTCAATTTTTGTAAACCTAATTCCCAAAAGGGAACAAGTTGTCCTTCCCCTTGGCGACTCTGCTTAGGATTTCCTTTTATGCTTTTACCATTTCAAGCTATTACTGTGACTTTACATTTCTTATATGTCTTTACTTGTTTAATCTCTTTAAGCATTTAATTCCCTATTCTACTATGAAACTGACTTGTCCTTTGTTTCTTTTCCTTATTTCCTTTATTGCTTTCCATTATTGAATTCTTGTATTATTGTAATTTTTATTTTATGAACGTGCAAATACATGACAACTTGTTTTTAATTATTGCATAAGCATGTTCTCAACATCATATTCCACTCGTACCAATCAAAATACCATTGCAACTCTTATAATGAGTGGTTGCGCTCCCTAAATCTAGCAAAGGCGTATTTATGGTAAAACCAGCCGATCAATGGTGTAGTCGACGGTTCCGAGCCTTTCTCTCTTGAGTTGTCCGCTCAAGGGTACCAATCTAATACCCCATAGAAAACCCTACTCTGTTTAAATTTTGCATGCATCATGGTCAAACCTAACCGAGTCAGTTATGTTGTACGCATAATGACACTTTAAGATAGCCTTGTCCAAGTCCACCAGGTTTCCTTGAAACCCAAACGGACGCTACCACATTTTGCGTATTTATTTGGAGAAATAAATGCTTGCTATACCAATTATTGATATTTAGTAGTCGAGTCTGGTGGGGGTAAGGGCCTAACACTTTGTCTTGAATAAATATAAGGCGCGAAGTCCCCAAATTTGGCGTGGTCACCAACATCCACCCGAAATTACTAAAATGGTGGGAAGATCTTCATTTCAGTGATCAAACTCTTGTTCAGAAATACCTAGGAAATCTACCTTCTCTTTTAGAAATTCAACCCAACAACAAAGATCATAGAAGCTGCCACTTTGTTTTGGGATTGTGATAGGTCTGCGTTCTGCTTCGGAAACATTGAGGTGACACCATTGCTCGAGGAAATAGGAGGACTGGCTTGTATACTGTGGGAAACTCCGGGTTTATTGATGCCAAAAAATCGCAAAGGTAGAGGTATTCTCAAAATGATGGGTCTAAAGATGAATCCATACTTGACATGTTTGAAAGAGTCATACATTCCCTTTGAATACTTGTATGAGAGGTACGGTCACAGCAAATCTTACCGTACTTATCCTGATGAGTTCGCCCTTACATCATTGGGGCATATTCACCGACGGGTATTTGTCTTCATGTTCTGCTTCCTAGGGATGAGAGTATTTTCAATGAATAAAACAACGATCCATACCAGGCTAGCCATGGTCACCAAAACTCTAATGGAAGGAATTGACGGACAACCATTCACTCTTGTACCAATTGATCATTGTAGAAATATACCGGGCCCTGCAAAGGTGTCAACAGGGGGCCAAACACTTTGATGGTTGCAATCTGCTACTTCAACTATGGCTCGTGGAACATCTCCAAAAGGGTGAATACTGATAAGAAATCCATCGAAGGGACTGGGACGATCATATCTCTTTTCATCACCCAAAGCGAATGAATTACATGCCCAACATGTTCGCCCAACCGAAGAATTCTAGAGAATAAGTCGAACTCTTCGAAAATCTGACTAAGGACCAAGTATAATGGATATTAGAGTGGTTCCCTACTAAAGAATTCATTGTTCAATCCAGGGATGTGCCATTTCTGATACTAATCGGTTTGAGAGGGACCTACCCTTATGTCCTTCTCCGAGTTATGAGACAGACTGGTAGGAAGCAGGTTATACCAAGGGTTGACAAGATGAGTCACTTCCGGGCTGACTTCTAAAATGACGATAGCCCTTACAGGTGCCAGGCTCAGCATATGTGGCATTGCAAGATTTTCTTGGGAAAGGACACCATTGAACCAAACAGATACCCTGCAGGTTGCTCTCCCTATTATTTAGGCTAGTTAGAGGACAATCACAATGGTCTGGGTCAACCCGGGTTCACTTGAGGTAATAGGATCATCGATGAAAGGGCTGGAGCACAGGTCAAGTACAACCATCTGCAAAAGAGAATATGATAATGCAAAAACGAGCACCATGAGATACAGGAAGCCAATCAAAAATTAATCAAAGATGGAAGGATATGGCTATCAGCGCCAACAAGTGATTGGTCTATCTAGAGTGGAAAAAGAAGTTTCTGAAGAGGGTCGAAAATTGTCAGACTGCTAAAGGAAATGAAGGTGGACACTTGGCCTGAGCCTACTTGTTGTTGGGACTGCGTGAGCTAGGGAAGTTGTTCAATGGAGCCAATGATGTCGAGTTTGGGGAAGGTCCTTCTGGGAACAAATAGATAGGAGTCTTCTCTTTTGCTTTAAACGAATGTAATAAGGCCGATGGCCATTATGACTTTTAATTTCTTATTATGTTATTGTCGATTTAGGATTCGTTTACCTTTTATCAATAAAATGAGGCATTTAGCATTTTAACTTCTCCAAATTAACTTGTCTCTAGGCCTACCTCAGGCAGAACAATGTCTCCAAAATTAGGACGCGCTTATATTTCAAGCACTATATGTTCAAATATTGAGACATTTTTTGATGATCCTCACTGACTTGTTACCTTTTTATTTTTGCTTTTGTTTATTCCCCTCCCCAAGGTTATTCGTGCACTCTGGCATCTTCATTATATTCCACAAGATCCATGGGCCCTCCACCTACTCCTCCTCATAGTCCTATCAAAAATAGGAACAAAGGAAAGATGGAAGATTTGAGAAACACCAGAAAGGAAAACTCAGTTGATCGGGTAGTGATCACTCAGGGTACTCAGGTTTCCAAAGAAAGTGCATCCCAACATAAGCAAAAGTTGTTGAAGTTTCAGGAAGAACTAGATCAAGTCCGAAATTTAGAAAGTCTGTCATTTTCCATCACCACTCCAGAGGTTACTTTCCCAACCACTCAGAATCGTGTTCTTCCACAAAACACCCTGAAACCACAAAACCATCCCGCTCCTCTCCACCACTGCAATACTCTCCAACTTCCAACAATACTCTACTACTCATCCTCGAACCTTTGAAATCCACGAATGACCATTTCCATGCTCATTATAATACCCTCATCTATGTGGAAACTATCCAACCCATTTCAAGCACACCCCAGTTGGATGATAAAGACTCACTTATCAAGAATCTGGCAGAAGAACTCAAGAAAATGACTAGCTGAATCCAGGACATTGAAGGTAGTAAGGGAATTAAGGGGCTAAACTATCAAGATTTGTGTATACAGCCCGATGTCGAACTGCCCGAGGGGTACAAACCTCCCAAGTTTGAAATGTTTGATGGGAAAGGGGATCCTAGGGTCCATTTGAGGACATATTGTTACAAACTGGTCGGAGTGGGAAGAGATAAGAAAATCCGCATGATGCTTTTCATGAGGAGCTTGAAGGGAGATGCCTTATCTTGGTACATTAGCTAGGAACCGAAGAAGTGGTCGAGCTGGGTAAGCATGGCGTCTGATTTCATGGATATATTCAGGTTCAACATAGAGAATGCACCAGATGTGTTCTATATCCAAAACTGAAGAAGAAACCCACAGAAACCTTCCACGATTATACCACTCGCTGGAGATCAGAAGCTGCTAAGGTCAGACCGGCCTTAGAGGAAGAACAAATGAACAAGTTTTTCGTTCGAGCTCAAGACCCACAGTATTATGAGAGGCTGATGTTGATTGAGAATCACAAGTTTTCTGACATTATCAAGCTAGGAGAGAGGATCGAGGAAGGCATCAAGAGTGGCATGGTTACGAACTTTGAAGCCTTGCAGGTTACCAATAAGGCTTTACAATCCGGTGGCACGTCCAAGAAAAGGGACGTAAGTGCTATAATGGTTGCACAGAGGACCAAATCCCCTATCAAGTACCAAACATACCCAATACCTCCAATCATATATCAGCCTACCCCAAATTACCAAGCACCCCCACCCACTTACCAAACTCCACCACCCACTTACCAGTCATCTCCACCATATCAGCCCAATTCGCCCAAAACTCCCAACCAGCACATGTTTACCAAGCATACGACACCCAACCATCCCACTATCCATCACCTTCCCCACATCAAAACTTCCCTAGACCTCGACCAAATTTTGACCGCAGGCCTCCCAAACAGTATACCGCCATTGCTGAACCAATTGACCAGTTGTACGAAAGGCTCAAAGCTACTGGTTATGTCACCCATATCCCTGCCATAACATAAGAAAACCCTTCTTAATGGGTCAATCCAAATAAATCATGTGTATATCATTCCGGCATGAAGAGACATAGTATTGATGAATGCCGCTCTCTGAAGGACAAGATTCAAACTTTGATTGATAAAAAGATCATTGTAGCAAAGGATCCTGCTCCGAATGTCTGTACTAACCCTCTGCCAGACCACAAGGGTGAAGGTGTCCACATGATCGAGATAGAGGATGACTGGGACCCTAAGGGATTAATCGGGTTAATCACAGAAGGCGGCGATCCAAAGAAACCAGTAGTCACCCTTAATCAATTATGGTCTAGATTCAACATTCTGGGGACACTGAGGTAAACATGTCCATGCCACTCAATTTTGAGGCACCACCCTCTGCAAAGACGCCAGCACCAATCGAGGTCGAGTTTATGAACACACTTACACCCTTTGAAATTACAATATTACCGCCTAAGAGGCCTACTCCGATCGAAGTAAAGATAGCTACGCCAATTCCAGTGGTAATGTCAGTAGTAATACCATTCCACACAAAGTCCATACCTTGGGACTACACAACCGAGGCAAGAAGGAAAGGCAAGGTCATGTTCGGGGAAGCCATTGTAGCTCAGGGCATGACAAGAACCGGTAGGGTTTATACCCCAGAGCACTTGGTTAAGTCAAAAAAGCAGGCCTCTGGTAGGCCAACCATCATTGAGACTGGGCCCGACAATCTCTGGAGAAAGGTACAAGCCAAAGAATATTCAGTCATTGATCAACTGAACAAAACACCGGCACAGATTTCTATCCTTGCTTTGCTACAAAGTTTCGATGCACACAAGAATGCCATGTTAAGAGTGTTGAGTGAGGCATATGTACCAAGTAACGTCACCGGCGGAGAGATGGAAAACATGGTAGGCCAGGTATTGGAAAGTCACAAAATCACTTTCCATGAAGATGAGCTACCGCCAGAGGTGTTGAGTCACAACAATGCCTTGCACATCACCGTGAAGTACGAAGATTACTTTATCACTAGAATCCTGATTGACGGAGGATCTAGCCTCAAAATATGTCCATTGGTAACTCTCAGGACATTAGGAAAGGGGCTACATGAGATCAAGGACGGGGCCATCAACATCAAAGCTTTTGATGGTTCTCAAAGGTCTACTATTAGAGAAATTATCTTGTGTTTGCAAATGGAGCCCACTTGGTTTGATGTTGATTTTCAAGTGATAGAAGTACCGTCATCTAATAATCTATTGTTGGGACGTCCATGGATTCATGCCGCTAGGTCTATGGCATCAACATTACAGGCAGTGAAGTTTGAGTGGAATCACCAAGAGGTGATCATTCATGGCAACGACAACAATCCCATATATGGTCGCCAGACCATTCCGGCAATTGGAGGAAGAAGAAGAATAGGCGGGGAAACTTACCACCATATATAGCGAGTCAACGCCTTTGACAAAGACAAATGGTGGGATAACAAGATTGAAAACATATTGAACTAGAGCGGGTATGAACCTGGCAAGGGACTTGGCAAAAACCTCTAAGGGATCGCTAAGCCCATCAAACTAAAAAAACATGGCACCACCTTCGGATTAGGATATGAGTATACTTGGGAGGAATTAAACCACTGGTCTCCACCATGGTGCTATCCTTACTACCCATTGGAGCAGCCTATACCCCGTTTGGAGCAGACTTTCCAATCGGCCGAGTTCTCTATGGGTCAGAAAAAGAGGAAGCATTGGCGGCGATGAGGAATTTCTTCCTAGAAGATGATAACTTGGATTGTTGTGTCATTTTCGAGGAAGGGGGGGGGAGGAAGGCCTAAGTGGCCTATCAGAACCACCAGAGCCCGGCGAGCCTCGAGGTAGCAAGGTTGGACAAGCATCATGCTCTATTTTATTTTAGTAGTTTACTTTCCTTTTGCATTTTATTTTCTGCAAGAAAGAGCTCCGATGTTCAAAAACAGTTATGGAATGTATCAAAGCATTTCAATTTTCTTATTAATCTTACTCTTATTATTTTCTCTCATTACTTTACTTATACAACATTACTATTACTTATCTTGATGAACCGATGACTGTGACATGCAACAAGACAACACAACGAACAGACATAGATTTAGAGATAGATGACATACCGAAGGAAATCATTAAAGAAGTTGAGAATTTCGAGAACAGAACTATGTCCAACCTGGACGAGACTGAGATCGTTAACCTAGGAGATGCAGAAAACATCAAAGAAACACGAATCAGTGTTCATTTACCGCCGTAAAAAAAGTGAGAATACACTGAATTTTTAAGGGAGTACGAGGACATATTCGCCTGATCGCATGATGACATGACTGGTCTGAGTACAACTATTGTGGTTTTGAAATTGCCAACAGACCCGACATGTCTGCCAGTAAAACAAAAGCTCAGAAAGTTCAAGCCAGACATGAGTCTAAAAATCAAGAAAGAAGCCACTAAGCAGGTCAAAACTAAGGTTCTCAGGGTAGTAGAGTATCCAACATGATTAGCCAACATTGTGCCTGTGCCAAAGAAGGATGGGAAGGTTAGAGTCTGTGTCGACTACCGGGATCTCAACCAAGCCGGTCCAAAAGATGACTTCCCCTTGCCAAACATACACATCTTGATTGACAATTGTGCCAAGCACGAGTTGTAGTCATTCGTGGATTGCTTCTCTGGGTATCATCAGATCTGGATGGATGAAGAAGATGCTGAGAAAACAGCTTTCATTATGGTGTGGGGAATGTACTATTACATGATGATTTCGTTCAGGTTAAAGAATGCAGGGGCCACCTACATGAGGGCCATGACTACCATTTTCCTTGATATGATACACAAGGCGATCGAAGTAAATGTGGATGACGTCATCATCAAGTCCAAGAAAGCCATTTATCACATGGAAGATCTAAGGAAGTTTTTCAATAAACTGAAAAGGTACAACCTAAAACTCAATTCTACAAAGTGTGCATTCGGGGTTCCAGCTGGAAAATTGCTTTGGTTTATTGTGAGTCATTGGGGAATAAAACTAGACACATCAAAGATCAAAGCCATTCAGGAACTGCCACCGCCAAAGAACAAGAAGGATTTAATGAGTTTCTTGGGGAGACTTAACTACATCAGCCGGTTCATAGCCCAATCTACAGTTATCTGTGAGCCGATCTTCAAGATGTTGAAAAAGGATGCCGCCACCAAATAGACCGATGAATACCAGAAAGCTTTCGACAGATCAAGGAATACTTATCAACACCACCAGTTTTGGTCCCGCCTGAACCAGGTAGACCTCTGTTACTCTGCGTCAAAGTATTAGATGGTGACTTCGGTTGCGTCCTAGGACAACATGATGAAACGGGGAAGAAGGAGCAAGCCAATTATTATCTTAGTAAGAATTTCACCCCGCACGAGCCTCGGTATTCTTTGTTAGAACGCACCTATTGTGCTCTAACTTGGGTGGCCTAGAAGCTGAGGCACCACTTCTGTGCCCATACTACATATCTCATATAATGGATGGATCCTTTGAAGTATATCTTTCAGAAGTCCATGCCCACTGACAAGCTAGCCAAGTGGCAAATCTTTTCGAGTGAATTCAACATTGTCTACGTGACTTAGAAAGCAATCAAGGGACAGGCACTAGCAGATCACCTTACAGAAAACCCTATAGACGGAGAATACAAACCCCTGAAAATGTATTTTCCAGATGAAGAGGTATCATTCATAGGAGAAGATATTGCAGAATCCTATGATGGTTGGAGGATTTTCTTTGATGGAGCAGCAAATTTCAAAGGAATCGGCATGGGGGCTGTCCTAGTATCAGAAATTGGTCAGCATTATCCGGTGTCTGCCAAACTCAGGTTTTCGTGCACCAACAATGTGGCCGAGTACGAAGCCTGCATCTTGGGGCTCAAGATGGCCATCAACATGAACATCCAAGAGTTTCTAGTAGCTGGGGACTCAGACCTACTCATACATCAGGTACAAGGAGAATGGGCGACCAAGAATTCCAAGATACTCCCTTATCTGCACCATGTACAGGAATTGAGAAAGAGGTTCACGAAGAAAGAGTTCTTGCATGTTCCAAGAATCCAGAATGAGTTCACCGATGCATTAGCCACCCTATTATCTATGATATAACATCTAGATACAAACTTTATCGATCTTATTCCAGTAAAGATCCATGATCAGCCAGCTTACTGTGCTCATGTCGAAGAAGAAGAAGATGGAAAGCCTTGGTTTCATGACATCAGGAGTATTTGGCAAA
Source organism: Nicotiana glauca (assembly GCA_026770625.1). Taxonomy (NCBI): domain Eukaryota; kingdom Viridiplantae; phylum Streptophyta; class Magnoliopsida; order Solanales; family Solanaceae; genus Nicotiana; species Nicotiana glauca. The sequence continues at coordinate 79,077 of MU751638.1, forward strand.
AGGAGAATACCCAGAGCTTGCAAACGCTACTCAAAAGCGCACACATCGAAGGTTGTCTAGTACTTTCTTTTGCAGTGGAGGAATCCTGTGTAGGAGGACTCCGGATCTGGGATTACTAAGGTGTGTCGACGCGAGGGAAGCATCCAAACAGTTAGAGGAAATTCATGTCGGGACTTGTGGTCCGCATATGAACGATTTTGTCTTAGCAAAGAAGATCCTCCGTGCTGGTTACTTTTGGATGACAATGGAAATAGATTGCATCCAGTATGTCCGGAAATGCCACCGCTGTCAGATACATGCAGATATGATAAAGGTACCTCCAAATGGGCTTAATGCAACAAGCTCACCAAGGTTGTTCGCCGCGTGGGGAATGGATATTATTGGACCAATCGAGCCTGCCTCTTCCAACGGGCACAAAATCATCTTAGTGGCAATTGATTATTTCACCAAATGGGTCAAAGCAGCATCTTACAAAGTAGTCACTAAGAAAGTCGTGCAGACTTTGTCCGCAACCGTATTATTTGTCAATTCGGGATCCCGAAGTCAATCATTACTGATAATGGTACCAACCTCAATAGTGACTTAATGAAATCTATGTGCGACACCTACAAGATCAGACACAAGAATTCCACAGCCTACCGGCCTCAGATGAATGGAGTCGTAGAAGCCGCCAATAAGAATATCAAAAAGATACTAAGGAAGATGATAGAGAAGGATAAGCAATGGCACGAAAAGCTATTGTTCGCTCTATTGGGGTATCGCACCATAGTCCGAACATCAACTGGGGCTACTCCCTACATGCTGGTATATGGTATAGAAGCTGTGATTCCCAACGAAGTAGAAATTCCTTCATGAAGTATCATGCAAGAAGCTGAGCTCGACGACGCATAATGGGTGAGAAGTTGTTACGAGTAGCTAGCTCTTATAGATGGAAAGAGAATGAATATTTTTTGCCACAGTCAGCTTTATCAGAACAGAATATCCAGAGCCTTCAACAAGAGATTCAAACCAAGATGGTTCACACCGGGGCAACTGGTGTTAAAGAAAATTTTCCCACATCAAAATGAAGCCAAAGGGAAATTCTCTCCCAATTGGCAGTGTCCATATATGGTTCATCGGGTTCTGAAAGGAGGAGCCCTCACACTTGCATTAATGGATAGAGAAGTTTGGCCAAAACCAATCAATTTAGATGCGATCAAGCGATACTATGTGTAACCTTTGTGCTTTCCTCATATGATGTAATTAGAACTTTGTCTGACCTAAATCCCATTTAAGAGTGGATACGTAGGCAGCTTTATGGGTTTGGTCATAATTCAATAAAAATTTTATTTTTCTCGTAATTGGAAACTGGGGAAAAATTTTGAGGAGGACCCTCAAAATTCCGAAGTAATTTCAGCCGATCATCGCAAGCAATCGTCAAAAGCAGCAGCCCATTAAATTGGGGCAAAATTTTGAGGAGGACCCTTAAAATTCCAAAGCAAGAGAGGTTGTAATGTCCTGAACCACATCACAGTCGTCGGTTCATCTAAAATTGTTTTCTTAAATATATACTTATGTCATATCATTAAAAACTCATGCATGTTTATTATTGAAATCGCTTTGTTCAGTAGCGCTACCCCAATGATACATACTGTGTCATTAGACCAAAACTAAACGGGGCAAGCAAAGTTAGCAGGGACACGAACTAACCTTTCCCCTTTGCAAAACTCATGATTTTTCTTTGGATGCAGGCACCCCAGCCGCAAAATCATATATTATACACTCATACTATTCAGAAATACAACTCTTCGAACTGTCATATCTATTCACAGTTGCTATCCGCATGCAACACCCCAACAACAACAATATCGCAATCACTTATCAGCTATCAGCTAAGAAATTTTATAACTATTCACCTTCTATCTCTTGCATTTTATAAGGCTATCATTCTGCATTCCGAGACTAATCTCTATCTCCATCTGCATTCTTACATTGCATAAGGCTACCATTCTGCCTTCCAAGACTAAGCTTTGTCTCCATCTACATTATTGCATTGCATAAGGCTATCATTCTACCTTCTAAGACTAAGCTTTGTCTCCATCTGCATTCTTGCATTGCATAAAGCTACCATTCTGCCTTCTGAGATTAAGCCCTGTCTCCATCTGCATTCTTGCATTGCATAAGGCTACCATTCTACCTTCCGAGACTAAGCTCTGTCTCCATCTGCATTCTTGTATTGCATAAGGCTACCATTCTACCTGCCGAGACTAAGCTCTGTCTCCATCTGCATTCTTGCATTGCATAAGGCTACCATTCCGCCTTCTAAGTCTAAGCGTTGTCTCCATCTACATTCTTGCATTGCATAAGGCTACCATTCTGCCTTCCAAGACTAAGCACTGTCTCCATCTGCATTTTCTGCATAAGGCTACCATTCTACCTTCCAAGATTAAGCTCTACCTCTGTATGTATGGCTGAAATATCACCACCTTTATTTAACCTTGCATTGCTGAAATATCGCCATCTTTATTTACCGAGTGTTGGCCAGTTAAAAACTCACACATCCAGAAGATAAAAGTAGCAGAGATGAGGATGTTGAGATGGATGTGCGGGCATACAAGGATAGATAAGATTAGGAATGAATATATTCAAGAGAAGGTGGGCGTGGCCCCCATGGAGGACAAGATGCGGGAGGCAAGACTCAGATGGTTTCGACATATTCAGAGGAGGAGCACTGATGCACCAGTGAGGAGGTGTAGATGACTGGCTGTGTTGGGCACGAGGAGAGGTAGAGGGAGACCTAAGAAGTATTGGGGCGAGGTGATCAGGCACGACATGACGTGACTTAGGATTACTGAGGACATGGCCCTTGACAGGGAATTGTGGAGGTCGAGTATTAAGGTTGTAGGTTAGGGGAAGTTGTGAATATTTCTACAGCGCACTAGAGTGAGACTATCCAGTTAGGAGTTAGTCTTAGGATGCTACTGGTCAGCTACTAGTGCAGGGGTTTATCTGCTGGATATTACTATACCTTCCATCTTCTTTATATTTCCTAGATTTCTTATATTGCTGTTATTTTGTTATTGTATGTTATTTTATGTTATGTTATTTTATTTTATGTTATGTTAATTATGAGTCTATTGATAGTACTAATATATCGTCTCTTGTTGCTTTCTCGAGCGAAGGGTCTCCTGGAAACAGCCTCTCTGTCCCTCGGGGTAGGGGTAAGGTATGCGTACATATTACCCTCCCCAGACCCCACTTGTGGGATTATAATGGGTTGTTGTTGTTGTTGTTGTTGTTTTTGTTTGTATTTACCCTTGCATGGCTAAAATATTGCCACCTTTATTTACCTTTGCATGGCTGAAAGATCGCCAACTTTGTTTATATCTTGCATCGGCTGAAAGATCGCCACCTTTATTTATGTCTTGCATCGACTGAAATTTATTTACGCTTTCATGGGCAGAAAGATCGCCGCCTCTTGTATCTCATGGGCTAGAGATCGCCAGATTGTCCAAATGGGTCATTGTTTGGAGGCACCATTCGCATAGCCTGAGAACGCCATGCCATGGCCTAAGGACCCCGTTTAATCTCTTACATATCACTATTCAAAGGCATCATAGTTCGGAGGCATCATTCTCATAACCCGATAGCATCATTTCATAGCCTGTGAATCCTTTATTATATGTTTCATGGCCTAGGACATCATGGTCTAAGGACATGCATCATGTTTAAATTTATGTACGATATGCACTTGTATTGTTTATCTATAGGTGAGCAGCAACCTTCTAAGCAGGAGCGATCCCGCTCCTATTCCTGCAGCCCTATTTAATTTTAACCATCCATCTATCGCGTCCGTTCTTGAAAGATCACCATCGACATATCCCACCAATGGATCCTGAACTACATATGGCCCGATTTCTGTAAAACCAGGGATATGTAGGCAGCTCAGACACAAGAGCATGGTCTACCTTTTCAAACTATCCCGTTCGGTCAAATTGGCCATCATATCTTTATCCGACAACTCCTTCATCCTTCCCGGGTAAAGAGGGGCAGCTGTTGATACTCAATTTTTTCCTATATATTTTTTGTATGCAAAATAATTTAAAAATAGTATATATATGCATATATAAGCATGTCCAACTATTTTATTTTTTTTTTCAATTTTTTCAAAGATTTTTAAACTAATTTATTACCCTATTTTTACAGTACAAAATTATTAATTATTCCCAAAAATATCATTTTTTGGTGATTCACTTATTTTATCCTCATATTTATATCAAAATATAGCTCAGATAATTTTTGCACATTTTATAAATTGATCTGGTACTTTTAAAGCTAAATTGCACTTAATTGCAATATTAGCCAATTTTAAAGAATTAATTGCGTTTATGATAACAAATTTAATTCCAGTATTTTTAATTTAATATTTATATACTATTAATTAATTTAGCACCTTTGGTTTATTTTTCGATATCATTTTACTATTTTTATAAAATAAAAAGAGAAAAAGTGGCTATTTAAAAGTTAGCCCTATTTCATTTAAATTTTAGCCCAAATTGACCCCTCATTAAACCCCAATTTCAATTCCAAATAGACCAGACCCAAATCCTAAATTTACACGCCCATGACCCTATTAAAAAGCCTGTGCGGCTCCCCTTTTGATCCACCCCTTTTCACCTAATCAGCAGCCTTTGAATCCCTTTGTCTCTCAAATTCTCTCGAACATTCCTGGATCCCTAATCGTCTCCTACCGTCTTCAACCTAAAACCCACCAGAAACCATGGATTCTCAGGCCATGGGGGTCCTATACTTGCTTCCTGTTACTCCTATTTGCTCGATACTTGAAGATTCGAGGCCTGGCCTCGAAGGCCTTCACTCAGACCTTTGCCGACTCAAGGTTTTCGGCCATCTTTGGCCTTGCTCCGGCGTATCTTGATCATCTGAGTCTGATTCTGAACTTCTCTGACTCCGATCGGTGACATTTCAAGGCCTTTCTCATTTTCTAGGGTTTTTTAGAAAACCCTAACCCTTCGAGGTTTTCTCTGATTTTTCTTAGATCTGCTGTTCATCCATGCTCTACTTGAGTTTTCAAACGATTTCCCCAATTTCTCTTTCAAATACTTTCAAAATCACTTATTTTCGATTTAGGATTTTCTAAAAACGCTTAAAGTGTTTATCTGACTTCCCCTCCTTTTCTTTTGTATGTATTTGTCTCTACTATGTTCTTATGTTCTTCTTTTACCACGTATGTTCTTCTACTGCTTTCTATATTCCGTGTTTTCTATGCTATGTTCTACTATTTTCTTCCACTATCTTCTGATATGCTTCTCTACTGTATTTTTTACCATGTTCTTATATGTTTATCTTATTGTGTTTTCCTATATGCTTTTCGGCTATACTTTTTCGGTGTTCTTGTGTTCTTCTGCTGTATTTTCATGCTAAGTATGTAAGTTTCTTTGTTTGCCTTCTCCTGAGCCTTGTTTAAGTTTTTTCTAAGCATGCTTTTCTATTATTCTTATCCGTATTTACCATTATATTCTTTGAATCCCTCTATTGTGATTGCATGTTACTTTGCTATCATGTTTCTTATGAGTTCTGAAGCTTCCAAACATGATTTCGATTTCGTTTCATGCCCTCTCATCCTTGATTTATGGTTTGCTTGAGCTAGGGTTTCATTTCAAAATCCTTAATTCTTTCAGATTGACTTCGAGTCTTTAAATAGAGTTTGGACCTCTTTGTTTTCATGCGACTCCGACCTTTTTTCTTAACTCTTTTACATTGGATTCTTTCCATTGATTTACAAGGGCATGACAAGTTTCTTTCATGTTTAATGCGTCATTCCTTTTAAATAGGTTTAATTGATTTGTTTGCTGAGTTTCCTTAAGTTAAAATCTGTCCCATCTTTCTGACTTGGTTCATTCATACAAAATCTCTAGCCTCAGATTTCTTGGCTGTTAATTGATTTTCTTTCCTTAAATTTTACAAGCGTGTACTGTCAAAACTTGTCCTTAAATAACCTTTATGAACTTTCCCTCAATTGCATGCTTTACACAAAGTGTTAATTAATTCCTTTCCTTAAGTGGTTTTACTTGTTAGAATCTGAATCCCTTAATTAAGGGAAACCTTGTGTAATTGATTTACAATCAGTCTTCAATTATATTCTTACCTTATTTTCTTATGGCTTTCACACTATAAATACATGACCCTCTTTAGCACTAAGACACACGATTGAAGACACCTCAAACTACACAATTTCACTGTCTCTTCTAAACTCTCACGTAAAAGTATTATGTCTTCATGTTGGCATTTTGGCTTTTACTAGGCTACTATTTTTTCACTTGTTTCATTGAAACTGGTATGTCCTAATTTAGTTTCAGCACTAACCCAATGTTTTTACTTACAATCTCTATATCCATGCCTACTTTACTGTCTATGTAGAATTCAATATTTAATTTAGTATGCTTGTGTTCTATTGCCTGTTTCTACTATGAGTCTTTGCTCCCTATCCCATTCCCCTCTAATGTGTTTGTGAGTGGTGACTTAGGGCATGTTAACAGGAGTTGTTGTCCATGCACTGGGTTCTGAACCAATGAGGTTTTAACCTCTAAATAGGTTGTAGGGCATCCCAGCATATCACATTGCTAGCTATGCCCATCAGCATGCTCTTCTTGTGTTCTTGCATATTCCCCACTTCCCTATACCCCTATGTGCACTGATTTTAAGCTATTCCCTTTTCCCTCTCCCCTTTCAGATTTTCCCTTCTGTACTTGCACTCTCTCTTAGCTTCTAAGTTCTACCCCGCTATTGTGAGCCTTGCCTTGGGACCTTGAGTTCCCTCTGAACTTGGACACTTGAGGGCTGGCCTTTCTACACTGAACTATGTATTAATTTGGTTATGCATTTTGGTGTGTGCACTGCCCGAAGTCCACATGAGGCTCTTAGAGAACTCTGACACATCCAAATTAGAGAAAGGCTTTGGATTATGATCTCCCGGAGTTGGTTCATCTCATGTTTCAGACAAGGAGCCTGAATTAGGCTCCCCCTTGGTTGTACTTCTAATTTCTACTGTAATTTTGCTTTTCTTATTCCACTCTGGGCTGTAATAACTTATAATAACTATTGTGGATGGCTATTGAAAAGGGGAGGAAATAACTATATGCAAAGGGTAGACAACTTGCCTGTAGGAATTTGTATGTTTCTGCATCTTCATCGTATAGATATCCTGCCTTAGGTTTTTTAGAAAATTCTGCACTTACACATGTAGATATTATGTCTATAGGAATTTTGCATTTGCATACGTAGATACTATGCCTATAGGAATTTTGCATTTTGCATACGTAGATACTATGTCTATAGGAATTCTGCACTTTGCATACGTAGATACTATGCCTATAGGAATTCTGCGCTTTCATATGTAGCTACCATGTCTATAGAGATCCTACACTTTCATGTAGATACTATGCCTATAGCTCCTGCTTACGCACGTAGAAAATATGCCTGTAGGTTCTTTTTTTTTTCTCATTCTTGTATACCCGTTTTTCACTAGGAAAACTTGTCTATAGGTCCTAATAACAAAAATGTAATAAGATGTCATTGCTCGTAATAAAAAAATTCAACACCTAGATATCATGTTATAGGATTTCTGCACTCTTCTATGTATATAACAATGTTCTAAGTTGGCAAACACTTAAAAATCATGCCTATGGGGGTTCTAACTCAAATCTGAATAGCCTCACTCGCTTATGAGTCTAAAATTAGCAGTGATAATGTGTTACCAACAGCAGGACTCGTGTTTTCTAAAATTCATCTTAACTGGCAACTTCCCTTTAAATCAGCATGTAATCAGTTCATACTCTTATTTCTGAAATCAGTAGATATCATGCCTATATGTTTTCGTCTAACACTTTGACAGGCCTTAGGGTGAAAGTTAATCTGCACTGGTCTTTATTAATTACAACCAGCGGGCAGGTCTACTTTCGACTTTTTATCTTAAAATATGTGATAAATCAGCATGCTTTAACTTTTAAGTTTAATCAGACCCTAATCAGTACGTGCGAGCCATGCTAAACTATATGTTTTCTTTGATTTAAGGAGGTCTGTTTGAGTCTTATGTGTTTGAGTGCTTTTCCCATATTTGCTCTGTGTGTTTTGATTGTTGCCTTAGAATTTTGTCCTTTTAAAACTATAAAACCTCATACCCTTTCCCTTTAGTATTAGTAGTCTCAAATGCCTCCAATACTAATAGGATTGGGGCGGGTAATAGCACGCAATAAGTAAAACGAGACCATTCCACGTTTAATACCTTAACGGGGTAGGAAAGGGTAGATATGGATATGATGACCACACGATAACACCACGTGTATAAGTGGTTACTGCGTGTTGTGTGGGGTAATCCATATTATTTGTAAACCTAGGAAGCCCCTCTCTTTTACTTGTTTATTTCATCGTTTATTTTCAAATTTATTCAAACTATTTTTTCTCAAAATTCAGCTTTCCTTTTTGTTTCTTTTAACTTCATCTATTTGCATCCATTATGTGAAAATCTCCTCTTATTTGAATGTTATACTTGCTTACATGTTATTTGTACTTAAAGTCACAGCAATAACTTGGCCGGGAACCACACTAGTGGATTCTGAGGGGTGCCTAACAACTTCCCCTTGGAATAATTTCAAGCCCCTACCCAATCTCTGGTTATCCAAACGAAACCCTTCTTAGTGTCCTAATGCACTTAAATCATTAGGTGGCGACTCTTCAATTCTTGTAAAACCCAATACCCAAAAGGGAATGAGTTGTCCTTCTAAATGTCATAAACCCGATTTTGCGAGAAATAGGGGGCGCGACAATAAACAAAAGGGAGAAAAGTTGTGTTGCGAACACTGGCAGTCACCTCGCTAACTCTGAAAGCTGCCTCTGATCAGTTAAAACCCGCTATCGGGTGCAAAAATACCTGCATTTACACACACGGTGTTTGGAGTGAAGTGAGTACTCCAACTCAGTGAGTAATAAAGGTAAATAACAACTGAGCAGTACGAAATCACGTAAAGCAAACCAACATGTTGTATAGAAGCAGTATAAAACCCTTTGAGAAAAACAGTGAAGCTATAAAAATTTAGAAATATCTTAGCTCAGTTTAAACCTTTTTTGAAAATGACTTTTTCAATAGTTAATCAATGAATTCAAACAGTTAGTGCGGATAAGCACAGAAAATCCTCCCCTCGGGCACAAATACCACAGTATAATAGGTAAAATGACAAGTAAATACGAAATATGAACACATAAAGGTTTGCCCCTCGGGCAATATCTTAGAATAGTACCAGCCCCTCGGGCTCACTCTTAGAATAGTATCAGCCCCTCGGGCTCACTCTCGTAACACTCTCAACCCCTCGAGCTCACTCTCAGAACAATATCAGCCCTTCGATCTCACTCTCAGAACAATGGGTACCTACGCTCATTGTGGGTGTGTAGACTCCGTAGGGGCCCCTTACGGCCCAAGCGATATATCAAGCCACCTCGTGGTGTATAAATGTATCTCAAGCCCACAACCTTATATCATTCAGTATATCCTCATATATTGCCCATTCCCACACTTACTCAGATATCATCACAAGCCCCTAGGGCATTAGTAAAACAGTAGTTCGCAGCCCAAAGCATCATATAGAAATATCATTTACGTCTCAAATCTTTGTAAAAGTGGCTGAGTTTGTAAAACAGTAGATATCAACATGACTGATTTCAAGTAATAATTCAAAACAGTGAGGAAATAGTGATAAAAATCCCTGAAGGGTTCAAATAATTGGCATGAAGCCAAAATATGGCAATCATCCCAAATCACGAGGATAACAAATAAGTTTCAGTCAAATATGCGTGTAAAATCATCAATCGGGACGGACCAAGTCACAATCCCCAATAGTAAATGACCACACGATCATCATCCTGCGCGTGTCTTACTTCAATATAGCACTATGATGTGCTCCGGGGTTTCAAACCCTCAGAATATCATTTGTAATCATTATTCACCGCGAACCGGCGAAATCTCTAGCTCACGACACCTTTGCCCCTCAAATTGGCCCCCACGTGCATCGAATCTGTCCAAAATCAAAACGAATACATCACAATATGCTAAGGGAACACTGCCCATGCGAAAAAAATCAATATCGGGCACAAACCCCGAAATTACCAAAATCTGAGCCCCGAGCCCACTTCTCGAAACTCAGAAATTTTTACATCATTAGATTCCTCGTCTCCCCACGAGTTCATACATAACAAGAATACCAAAATCAAAGTTTAAATGATCCCTCAAATCCTCAATTTAAGTCCTCTTAAACTCAAGCCCTAATCCTCATTTTTATCCCTTTAAACCCAATAATTACAGCCTTAATTCGTGAAATTCTACCATAAAAATGTGTTTTAAGTTCAAAATACTTACCTCAATGAAGTCTCTTTGATTCTTCTCTTCAAAATTGCCCAAAGCTTCCAATTTCGAGTGCAAAATGGTTAAACCCCTAAAAAATCGCGAAGAAAGACATATATACATTCTGCGCAGACATAACCGTATCTATGGTCCAAAATCCGCTTTTGCTGTACTGCATATGCGGCCAACACACCCACTTCTGCGGAGTTCATTAAACCAGACTAAGCTGCATCTGCGAGCCTCTTCCGCATATGCGCTTTCGCAGATGCGATCCCTGTAACCGCTTCTGTGATCCAGCTCGCCCGACCCATTTTTGCTTCTGTGATGAAACACCCGCATCTGCGGTCCACCAACCACAGAAGCGAAAATACCAGAAGCAGCAAATCTGAAGTTGCCACAAAATTCCAATTTCTTCAATAACCATCCGAAATCACCCCGATGCTCCCGAGACCTCAACCAAAAGCACAGACATATCCTAATACCTTATTCGGACTTGTTCCAATCATCAAAATACTTTAAACAACATCGAATCAACCCAAACACCTCGGATCCAAGCCTAAATTTCTAAAATCTTCCGAAACACGCTTTTGATCAAAAACTCAACCAAAACATGTCCGAATAACCTAAAATTTTGCACACACATCCCAAATGACATAACAAAGCTATTGTAACTCTCGGAATTCCATTCCGACCCTTGGATTAAAATCTCACCTATCAACCGGATATCGCCAAAATACTAACTTCGCCAATTCAAGCTTAATTCTTCACTGAACCTCCAAAACCAATTCCGATCACACTCTTAAGGCATAAATCAGCTAACGAAGCTAACCAAACCATAAAAACTCCGATCCGAGCTCATATAAAAATAGGTCAAAAGCTCAAAATGACTGGTCGGGTCATTATATCCTCCCCACTTAAACATACGTTCGTCCTCGAACGTGCCCAGAGTTGTTCTAAAAGCCAACCAATCGTCGAATAACCTTACCATGCGTATAATCGGGGGTGATCCCACGTCACTCTATTTCATATAGGTCTGATAACACGTTGCAACTGAAATGGCACAATCCAATCTGGCCTATAAGCCATAGAACCACATTTTTACTTCTGAAACCATCAATACGATCAAAACCTCACACATATACTTCGAATAGTCCCAAACCAGCTGTAATAACCCATGTCTGCAACCTCGGGAGCAATCCCATGATATACCACATAACTCAAACACTCGTAGCTATAACTTCTATTCACAGCAGCTGCCCACAACCACCAAATACTGGTAGAAAACCTCATATCAACTAAATTCTCATTCCAACACTTTCATATATGGCCTACAATACATGAAATATGCAATAACCATGACCATTTCTCGGGTCAACCATTCGTGAAGCTATTCCTCCTTTGGAAAAACCTCGATATTATCCTTCCGACATGCTGAAATCGAATTCGTTCATATTCATTAATGATCCCAGCGATTTCCTCTAATCTAACACACCACTTTGGTGATATGACGCATCAATAGAGGCCTAAGCCACAACTAGCATAATACATGCACCACTAAGCAATGGTCCGAACATGCTCAAATCATGAAAATGACTCAAATGAAAGAGCTGTACCTCAAGCTCACTAGTACCACCACAACACAAGGCTGGGAACCCGTCTCATATCATAGAACAGAACACACGAATCTAACCCACAAGGTCATAGCTTCGCTGCAACGCGCGATCCTATCCAAACACTGCTCCACATGAGTCACCTCCAATCACTATGCTCGAAACTAACATTCACGCACAATTTGATATCGGGAACCAAAGCAAATCATTACACCCACGGTGACACAAGTAACATATACCATGCAAACCCGATAGGACATAATCGATACACCATTCATCGAGCAACACCCAATTACTCTTCCCGTTCAACTTCCACTGTGAACCCCAATAGAACTGCACCATATGCGCCATAACCAACAAATTGTAACGTCTCGCAACATAGAAAGCCAACTCATAGATCTCCACAAATCACAAATAAGCTCAATAATGTTCTAATTACCCTATCCCTCAAAAATACAATTCGGTGCCAACCAAGCCGACTCAAGCTAGAACACGCATTCACTTTGGCCTGCCAAGGAAATCCTTACCAAGGAAGCCTGAAATTGCTCATTACACTACTATACTCCTACCGGAGCCATACGATACGGTGCCCAACACCAAATCAATGCCAAAATCCATAACCTCGCCCGGCGACATGCCCGACCACAAGAAACACACCCGAAAAGCCCATCAACACCGGAATTGAATCAATGGTAGAAACCTCTACACTAACATCCATCACGAAGGCCCAATTAAGAAAGGAAATCCTTCCCAGCCATCCGATGGGTTTTCGAATTATAAAAATCCCCAATAGGACATAATCCATCGAACATCGCCACTCAAGCCATGGCATTTTCCGGCATAGTCAACAGCGCTGCCTTGGCGCAATAGTACAGAATGACACAACACGAAGGCAACCAGTCCAAACCTAATATCACTTCAAAATCCAACATACCAAGCATAAAAGGTCCGCTCGAGTCTCCAGACCCCGATAGTCACGATACCGCCAATACACGTGACTCACAACAACAGTACAGCCTGAACATGAGAACTCCTAGTCTCCAACACCATATAGCACACAATTCACCATACCTGATCCCCAAATTTCGAAATCCAAATACATATCACACCTCCAGTACCCAATCATTCCATGAAAGATATCCTAAAATTTCCCTGTGCCATCAAGCAAATTCGAATATCAACAATCGATATAACAAGAAAGTTCCACAGTACTACCAAAGTACTATCAACTTAACCACATTGCCTTTTATGAAACATATACCCTCATCAAATCACTATGATTAGAAAAACCATTTCATTAATCATCTGAAGATCATTCACCCTAATCATCCAAAGCTCGTTTCTCTAATCACCTAAAACTGCCTGTGCTACCTAAGAAATTTATGACTTTCCATTCAGAACTGAACTGTAGCCTTACAGACATAACTTTCGATCCTCCACAATATATCACATATACCATACCACCCTAGGATAACATGAGAACTTTATCTCCCTTCCGAGCCACAAACATCTACGTACTTAAATAGTCAGAAACATTCCATTAGTCCCACCTAGAAGAAAAATCACTATACATTCCATGGTCCACCTGAAAATATACATCTCCAAACCGCAGTAAAAACCATCAAGAACTCTCCAAGTTCCCCTTGAAACAAATCATACCTACCAAGACTGAATCCTTCTAACTCGACCAAGCTAAGCATGCCGTCAAAACCTATGAGCATTGCTGCAAAATACCTGTAAGGACTCATTACCTCGAACACATAGAAGGAACAAATCATATCCTTACCATACCAGTCCGATCTACTACCAAGCTACCCCCATCTATCTAAATTTCCTTCTGATTCATGTTTAACTTGATATTTCCTTTTTTGCTATAGCACCAATTTTCTTCAACTCACACTTACCACACGGGGCCAAGCATAAAGCCACACCGTCTAAGTAAGTCATTGAATACTTTCTTAAACATTCCCAAAAGTACCACATTCTAAAATACTTTACTCTGAAGAACTTTCTGTGAATCTAAATCCGTTACCTTTACCTTCCTGGTACTGATACATAGGATCCCGTAATTAACATAGGAATACCACAAGTCTTGACCTCTCCCAATGGAGACTCAGTTTCTAATCACATATACAACTTTAAGATACCCAATTGATACATGTAGAATCTTGAATATATTAGAACCATTATCGAGAGTCATTTACTCTATTTAAACTGAAATTAGCCTGATTAAACGAAAAGAACCATCCGTGCCTCATTAGCACCCTGACACCGCAGGACATGACCTCATCCCAATACAAACAAGCATCTTCCTGCTCTATGCACCGAGCATCCTTTACTAACAACAACTTAAGACATCATGTGGTTCTCACGCACCAACGAAGCACCATGTAACCTTTGTTAAAATTTTCCTTTACTTGAGCCATACTCGACCTCAATCTCCGTAAGCCATAACTGACTCACCAACACGCCTCAAAGTGGAACCAATATAGCACCTAACCGTGCAATCAACTTAATCAATAGAAAAATCCCCCACTTGGCTTGAAGCCATAGATGAAAATATGTTCAATAACTCATAAAACTTATACTCTATTGATGCCATAATACCATAGTGAGATTAAACTCAAATCCTTTGTAAGCTTGTGAAAACACAGATCATCTAATACTTTAAATCTTCGGCAAATCTCGCACTCACTCACACAACAGTAGAGCCCACTCTCTCGGTGACCCAATTTAGATTTCAACACATATTCTTCACTTGTAAATGAGATCTTTTAACAGACAACATAAGGATCACACAACCTTAAAACATTCCACCGGAGATAACCACCCGTTTTGCCTCCAACTAACATTTCTGTATACCTTCCACCATCGCAAGCATCACTTGATCTTCTTAAGTCTGGAATCATAATGCAACATGAAATTTACTTCACTCTCAACTGGGAAACATGAAAAGATCCTTCGTACGCCAATAACTCGGGGCTGTACCTCGAATCAAGATGGAATTCCAGCACCTAATATTTTTTCTATCCTCTAACAAGCCTTCCTCATCACTTCCAAGTCATATAGATGCATCATGCAATACTAACATACTCATCACATAGTCATCCAGCTGTCGCTTCCACTAATACGGACACTCTTAAACATATAAGTTAAAAAACACTTGCTCATACCATCAGCACCTCGGTGCTCAAGCCAGATGCAAAGATCCGACCTCAAGTCCTCTAGACTAGCCCAACATTAACTCATAGAGAACACATCTCACCCCTCGATCGAGGAATTACAAGCCATCAAGGCACATCAGATACTGAGCGCTCATACGTGCATACGAACGTGTGGAAGGAATTTCAAGAGTTACTTTTCAAGCTGAATCAAGGACGCACAATAAGAATTAAAGAATGTGAAGTTTTTCTAAAGGTTCTGTAGCCTCTCGAGGATAAATAGAGACGTCTCTGTAACGCTCCGTGAGACTCTACTAAACTTTCTCATAACTCGTGAGACCTATGTAACCTAGGCTCTGATACCAACTTGTCACGACCCAACCCCGATTCGGTCGTGATAGTGCCTATCGTGAAGACAAGGCCAGCCAACCAACCCATTTCACCCTTTTCAGAATAGTTAATATTAATAAACAGTTTTAGCATGATTAAATAGCCATAGTCTAAACAAAAATTTCTTTATAAAGTGCAGAATACAGCCCAACACCGGGGTGTCAAAAGTCACGAGCATCTATTAGAGTGTAAATACAACTACAAGGTCTGAAATATATGAAAAAGGCTGATAAACAAAAGGGAGAAAAGCGATGTTGTGAACACTGGCAATCATCGCGCTAACTCTGATAACTCGGCCTCCGATCAGTCAAAACTCGCTATCGGGTGCAAAAATACCAACATCTGCACACACAGTGTAGGGAGTAAAGTGAATACTCCAACTCAGTGAGTAATAAAGGTAAATAACAACTGAGCAACAAGAAATCA
The DNA here is from genome assembly GCA_026770625.1 of Nicotiana glauca. Taxonomy (NCBI): domain Eukaryota; kingdom Viridiplantae; phylum Streptophyta; class Magnoliopsida; order Solanales; family Solanaceae; genus Nicotiana; species Nicotiana glauca. Next base: position 95,054 of record MU751638.1, read on the forward strand.
CGGTAAGCAAACCAACATGTTGTATATAAGCAGTATAAAACCCTTTGAGAAAAGCAGTGAAGTTGTAAAATCTTTAGAAATATCTTAGCTGAGTTTAAACATCTTTCGAAAATGACTTTTTCAACAGTTACGCAATGAATATAAAACAGTTAGTGCCGATAAGCACATAAAATCCGCCCCTCGGGCACAAAGACCACATTATAATAGGTAAAATGCCAAGTAAATATGAAATATGAACACATAAAGGTTCTCCCCTCGGGCAATATCTCATAACAGTATCAGCCCCTTGGACTCACTCTCAGAATAGTATCAGCCCCTCTAGCTCACTCTCAGAAAACTCTCAGCCCCTCGGGCTCACTCTTAGAACAATATCAGCCTATTAGGCTCACTCTCAGAACAATGGGTACCCACGCTCACTATGGGTGTGCAAACTCCGGAGGGGCCCCTTACGGCCCAAGAACTATATCAAGCCACCTCGTGGCATCATCTCTCGGCACTCGGCCTCACATCACTCAAGCCAGCTCGTGGTGTATAAATGTATCTTAGGCCCACGACCTCATATCACTCAGTGTATCCTCACATATGGCCCTCGGCCGCACTCGGTTAGATATCATCACAAGCCCCTCTGGTATTAGTACAACAGTAGTTCTCAGCCCAAAACATCATTTAGAAATATCATTTACGTTTCAAATCTAGTAAAAGTGGCTGAGTTTGTAAAACAGTAGATATCAACAGGACTGAGTTCATGTAATAATTCAAAACAATGAGGAAATAGTGATAAAAATCCCCAAAGTGTTCAAATAATTGGCACGAAGCCCAAATATGTCAATCAACCCAAATCATGAGGATAACAAATAAGTTTCAGTCAAATACGCGATAAAATCATCAATTATGACAGACCAAGTCACAATCCCTAGTAGTAAACGATCCCACGCTCAACATCCAGTGCGTGTCTCACCTCAATATAGTACTACGATATTGAAATCCGGGGTTTCAAACCCTCAGAATATCATTTATAATCATTACTTACCTCGAACCGGCAAAATTTCTAGCTCGCGATGCCTTTTCCCCTCAAATCAGCCTCCACGCATGTCGAATATATCTAAAATAAAAACAAATACATCACAATATGCTAAGGGAACAACGCCCAAGCTAAAACAATCAATATCGAGAACAATTCCCGAAATTAGCAAAAGTTGCGCCCCAGGCTCACTTCTCGAAACTCAAAAATTTTCACATTATTAGATTCCTTGTCTCTCCAAAAATTCATACATATCAATAATACCAAAATTGGAGTTCAAATGACCTCTCTCAAATCCTCAACTTAAGGCTTCTTAAACTCAAGCCGTAATTCACCATTTTTAGCCCTTTAAACACCATTAATTACAGCTTTAATTCGTGAAATTCTACCATAGAAATGTGTTTTAAGTCCAAAATACTTACCTCAACAAAGTCTCTTTCATTCCTCCGGTGTTCTAAACATCAATACCACATAAGAGGGGGGAGGGATGATTTGTGTGGTACCCAGTTTTCGCTCTAGAAGAACCTGGTTCTTCTAGATGTACTTACTACTACTTTTTGCAGAATTAAAAGTACATAAAATAAAGAACACAATGATTTTTATGTGGAAAACACCTTGCTCAAAATGTGATAAAATCATAACCTACTACTCAGTAGGATTTTCCCAAACTTCCACTAAAATCACTGATTGCCATCTCCTATTTCTACAAAGGCACATTCAGCCTGTCCAAAAAAGTAGTCAATATGAACCCATAGGGAATGACATGAGACTTAGACACATTTATGACCCTGTATACCAATTTGACAATAAAAGTAGGCCAATTGATCTGCATTCTTCTCACAAGAAACTCCATAAGAACTAGGTCCATGTAGTTGGCAGTGTGCCTTCTCTCCTGTCTTGGCAGTAGGCACTTGTTGACAAACTCAAACAAGACCTTGTGCTCAGGCCTCACCTCACTTTTCTGCAAGAATCTGGCTTCAGGTACATCTTCAGCAGCTTTAGCAATACAGAAATTCCTTGTGATTTGAAGTGTAGTAGGGAGAGAATCCAGACATAGCCACCTTTGCCTCGTATAATCATCATACCCTTCACTAGGTATGTCCAGAATCTCACCCAGTTTGAGAGCATTAAACTCCACACTTACTCCTTTCACCAGGCTGGTGACTATCCCATTCTTCATAGTGGCATTGGCTATAAACTCCATCAGTTTCTTCCTGTCTAGCCTCCCATCCATTTAAAGGACCATGTCCTTCCACCCTTGTGCAACTAGAGCATCCACCAATCTCCTCATTCCTGGTTCATCCAGGTCTCTCAACAGTCTTCCTTTCAAAAAATTTCTTCTGCCAAAAATGGCGAACCTGTCTTGTTCTTTCTCAGATTCCTCTTCTTCTTCTCCACTATATTCTTCATCTTCCTCCATAATTTTAATCTATTTGCCTTTCACTGTAGATCTTGTTCTTTTGGCTAAAGGGGGTTCAGCTGGTACAGGTACAGAGGAAGACTTTTTGGACTTTTTAGGTATGGGTGTAGAAGCCTCTACAGTGTTTCCACTTTCTTGATGGACCAATTCCATCTCCTCCGATTCTTCTGCTGCCTCAGAGCTTTCTAGAACCTTTGCTTTTCCTTTCTCTTTCTTCTTCTTCTTCTTGCTTTATTCCAGAGCTTTCTGTAACTCTGCTTCACTTTGTTTGACCTTGCTTCTAGTAGCTCTTCCCTTAGGCACTGAAGGGTGTGACAACCCAACCCGTCGTCTTATGTGTTACTACTCCGTTTTCCCCGTTTATTGCTTCTTCATGTTTCGTTATCAGTGTTTGGAGTGTTAGAGTTGATTTGGGCTGGTTTTGGTAGAAAACGAGACACTTAGTCTCTTTTAAGAAGGCTTAAGTTGGAAAAGTCAACTGGGTGTTGACTATTGAGTTAGAGGGCTCGAATGTGAATTCCAGTGGTTCGGTTAGCTTTGGGGGATGATTTGTGACTTAGGAGTGCGATCGAAATTGAACTTGGAGGTCCGATGTAGAATTAGGCTTGAATTGGCGAAGTTTGAATTTTGGCGGATTCCGGTTGATAGGTGAGATTTTGATCCGAGGGTCGGAATGGAATTCGGAGAGTTGCAGTAGCTTCGTTAGGTGATTTTGGATATGTCTGCAAATTTTCAGGTCAATCGGACGTCGTTTGGTCGGGTTTTTGATCGAATATGAGTTTCGGAAGTTTTAGTCAAATTTATGCTTGAATCCGTGGTAATTTGATGATTTTCATGTTGTTGTATGTGTTTTTATGATTGTAGCAAGTTCGTATGATGTTTTGGGGTATGTTGGTGTTTTTGGTTGAGGCCCCGGGGGCCTCGGGGTGATTTCGGATGATTTCCGGGGCATTTGGAACTTATAAATCTGCAGAAAGTTGCAGATTCTGTGCAGGAATTTTTAAGCCTTCGCGTTCGCGTGGCTTTGGCTGCATTCGCGTAGGCAAGGCAGGATTGCTCAATGCGTTCGCATAGAGAAGAGCGCGTTCGCGTAGTATTAAATGATGGACCATCGCGTTCGCGATGGCAATGTCGCGTTCGCATAGAAGAATCTGGGGGCCCAGCCAAGTTCGTTCATCGCGTTCGCGGTCGAGGGGGTCGCGATCGCGTAGCATAGGAAAGTTAAGCATTGCGTCCGCGTCTAGTGGTACGCGTTCGCGTAGAGGAAAAATGGCCTGTTTGAAAGTTGTTCATCGCGAACGCGTGAGAGGTATCGCGTTCGCGTAGAAGGAAATTTATCTGGACAGAAGGCTTTTAATGAAAATTTCAGTCGCGAACCCATCATTATTTTCTCCATTTTTGCACTACCTTGAGAGCTTGTTGATAGAATTTGAAGGGTATTTCGACGGGAAGTGATTGGAGGTAAGTCTCGTGGCCTAGATACGACATTTAATCAAAGAATCATCCATTAATTCTCTGAATTTGGGCATAAAATTGAAGAAATTAGGGCTTGGTTTTTACTATGTACATTTGGGATTTGGTGGCCTATTTGAACTCCGATTTTGATGAACTTTATATGTACGGACTCGTGGCGAGACTAGGATTCCAAAAATGTGAATTTCATAATTTTTCTAGAAGTGGGCCCGGGGCTCGGGTTTTTGCTAGTTTCGACGTTTTGCTATAATTCGATTGTTTTCGATTGGGTATTGTCCCATTTGCATATTGTGATGTATTCGCATTGTTTTTGGCTATGTTTCGACGCGCGTGGAGGCCGATTTGAGGGGCAAAGGCATCGCGGGCTTGAGATTTTGCCGGTTCGAGGTGAGTAATACTTGGGAATGATATCCTGAGGGTTTGAAACCCCGGATTTTCACATCTTAGTGCTGTATCGGTGACTTGCACGTTGGACCTGAGCGTGGGGTAGAGCACCGTTGGGGATCGTGACTTGGTCCGTCCCGGTTGTCAGTTTTTACCGTGTAATTGTAAATGATTTGTTGTTATCATTATGACTTGGACTCATTGCCATACTTGGGGCTTGTTGCCGATTATTTGAACTCTTTATGAACTATCATCACTGTTTTCCTCACTATTTGAAATATTATTTGAACTCAGTCCATGTGATTTACACTATTTCATGAACTCAGCTATATTTTTCTCAAACTTGGAATTTTTAATTGATATTTGAACTATTGTTTGAGCTGAGTATTATTTCTTACTGATGCCCGAGGGGCTTTTGCTATTTTGGACTGATTGAGGCCGAGGGCCATATGTGAGGGCATGAAGAGTGATGTAAGGAGGCTTTCAGGGCTCGAATATTATGTGAGGAGACTTTCTGGCCTCGAGTGTTATGTGTGCATATGTATATACATGCATGGATCGTACTGCACGCCGCAGTAGTATATTGCATGGATCGGACTGCACGCCGCAGTAGTATATTATATTGATCGGACTGCACGCCGCAGTGATATGTTATGTGGATCGGACTGCACGCCGCAGTAGTATATTGCATGGATCAGACTGCATGCCGCAGTAGTATATTATATGGATCGGACTGCACGCCGCAGTTGTATATTATATGGATCGGACTGCACGCCACAGTATTATAGCGCTTGGGTTGTAGGAGCCCCTCCGGAGTCTGTACACACCCCTAGTGAGTGCAGGGTACCCATGGATCGGGCTATGCGCCGTAGCGGTCATATGCATTGCATTGCATTCATGCATTCACTCCTGTTTGTACTACGTGGCATGACATTTAGCACTCATATATCTTTGGCATACATACCGTTACTTGCCTTGTTGACCAGATACCCTGGTGTTATATGTTAAGGAGCGCTGTGCCCAAGGGGCCAATTTATGAGCCGACTTGCTCTAACTGATATAGCATTCATAAGCTTGGCTTTTGAAAAAGAAAAAGGGATATTTGTAAAAGAGATTTTTAACTGATCTTGAGATTTTCTAAAGGATTTTCACAGTATTACGGTTTTTCTCAAAGGGTTGTACTGTCTCTTATAGCATTTTTGGTGTGCCCATACGTGTTTTCTTATCGCTCAGCTATTATTCTCTCTTATTACCACTGAGTTGGAAGTACTTACTTTACTCCCTGCACTTTGCGTGCAGTTGCAGGTTTTGTTCACCCGGTAAAGGGTTATTAGCAGGACTGAAGGCCATATTGTGGTAGTTGAGCAAGGTGACCGCCAGCGTTCACGGCACCACATTCCATCTTTTAATTCCAATTTTATCTTGTATATATATACTTTGTGGGACCAATAGTAGAGTCCCTACTCATTAGATGCTCGTGACTTGTGACACCCCGGTCAGGTTGTATTGGGATGGAATTAATATATTTAAATGCCAATAAGTTGTGTTATCTATTCATTTATGTGTAATAGCTGTTAAAGAGTGGATTTGGGGTTGTTGGCTAGCCGTGTCTTCACGAGAGGCGCCATCATGACTGGGTATGGAATTTGGGTCGTGACAAAGGGACAGTAGGTTTTGGGGATGAAGTTTTTGCTTTTCTTGGTTGGCTTGGAAGTAGTCGCTTCTTTGGATCATAGCTCGCCCCAACCCTTTTCAGAGGGTTAGCCAGGGTTTCCTCAGCAGATGAAACAGGTTCTTCTCATTGCTTGCTTAGATAAACAAGTCGTTCAGCCGCCTCCGGAGAACCACTTCCCCCTAAATTGATGTCGCTTTCTTCAACACCTCCACAGAAAGCAAGAACCACTTCCTTCCCATTTCCCCTCTCATAACAACTTGCTCCCTCTCTCTCTTTTCCTTTCTTTTTACCTCCACTCCTTGATTCGTCCACCTTTACATCTTTAACAGGACCAACTAGAACAAACCTATTTTCTATGTTTTCAACCAAAGAAGTAAATACCACACAAGAACTTACCTCACCAGGGGTTTCTTGATTAGAAGACCCATGTTCTTCACCTTCACTGGCAGAAATAAAAGCTTCAGACTCAGAGCTGGAGTCAGATTTGTGAGCAGGGACTTCCTTCATTTTACTAGCCTTCAATCTCTCATTTAGAACTCTCCTTAAGGCTCCAGATGCTACAGTTTTTCTGGCCAACATTTTCTGCCTATGAAACCTAGGTTTTGGGGATTCACTAGGAGGAGTAAATGAGGATGTATTAGAGGGGGATGCTGGTGGAGGAGTGCCAGGATTATCTTGGGGGTTAGACATGGTTGATTGTTTCTTTGAAAGAATTTGGGAATTTTGGAGTATAAGGGCAATCAGAACTGGGGAAGTATTTTGACGGTTATGAAATTATGAAGAAGAGGTATGGTGTGTATTTAAAGATAACTTGTCATAAGTGCAGTAACGATAGCTTTTTCAGGGGTCAATTAGAGGTCTAATCAAGGTGTAATTCCAGTCTCTTAGAAATTATTAGGCTTCGCTAGCTTTTAGGCAAAAATCCCAGTTTTAGAGTTCTCAGGGAATGAAACTGGTTCAATGCTCAACGAATAGAATTTTTGAGAATTTGACGAATGTAGGAATTCTACTCATAATCAAATAATTAATCATTCTAATTATGTAGAGTATAGAAAATATACCTGAGCTTCCATATGAACACATAATGATGAACTAGGTTCTTCATATAGAACTCTCTTGAACATGCCTCAAATGCCATAATAGAAAAACTTTGTAAGAGATCAGTGAGTCATATATACACATGTCACAGGAGCATACTAATTAAGTATGAAACTGAGTAAGAATTTATCTAGACATTTACTCAAAGTTACACTAATTAAGTATGAAACTGAGTAAGAATTGATCTAGATATTTACACAAAGTTAGAACTCCTAACCAAATAAGTAATTTTTTTTCAATATATATATATATATATATATATATTTTTTTTTTCATTTTGCATTCTGAATTGGACCTATCAGGTGAACTTAATCATCCCTAATTCCAACCTGTTCCTCTCAAAGTTTTCTTTACTCAGTGCTTTAGTGAAAATGTCAAAAATTTGCTTATTAGTAGCACAGAATTCTATGGAGATCAGTCCTTTCTCATAGGTATCTCTTAAGAAGTGGTGTCTAACATCTATGTGCTTAGTCTTTTTGTGATGAACATGGTTCTTTGTCATACTCATAGCACTAGTGTTATCACAGAATATTGGAATACAACCAACTTCAACACCAAATCTACCATTTGTTGTTTGATCCATAGCAATTGAGCACAACAAGATGCTGCAGCAACCTACTCAGCTTCAGCAGTAGATAAGGCCACTGAGTTTTGCTTTTTGGTAGCCCATGACACAAGACATGAACAAAGAAAGTGTGCCATACCTGAGGTGCTCTTCCTATCCACTAGAAAACCTTTATAATCAGCATCAGCATATCCAACTAGATTAAAATTGCTACCTTTGGGATACCAAAGACACAAATCAGTAGTGCCTTTTAAGTATCTTAGTATCCTTTTGACAGCATTTGGGTTAGACTCCTTAGGATTTTCCTGAAAGCGAGCACAAAGCCCTACACTAAAAATGATATCAGGTCTGCTAGCAGTAAGATACAAAAGTGAACCAATCATACCCCTATACAACTTTTGATCAACTAATGAACCAGGTTCATCAACATCTAATTTAGTAGCAGTTGCAATGGGTGTGTCTATTTCTTTGGATTTTTCCATTTTAAACTTTTTGATTAGCTCCTTTACATACTTCTGCTGATGGATCATTGTTACACTAGGACTTTGTTTGGTTTGTAAGCCTAAGAAGAAGTTAAGCTTACCCATCATGCTCATTTCAAACTCACTCTCCATTAATTTTGCAAATCCTTTCTTAACTTATCAGTGGTGGCCCCAAAGATTATGTCATCAATATATATTTGTACAACAAGGAGATCCTTACCTTTTTTCCTTAAGAATAAGGTACTATCAATGTTACCTCTTTTGTAACCATGTTCCAACAAGAATTTGGACAATATTTCATACTATTCTCTTGGTGCTTGCTTGAGCCCATAGAGAGCCTTGTCTAACTTGTACACATGCTCAAGACATTCCTTTCTCTCAAACCCTGGAGGTTGTTTTACAAAAACGTCTTCTTTCAGGTACCCATTCAGGAAGGCACTTTGACATCCATTTGATGAAGAGTGAATTCCATGTGTGCTGCAAAGGCTATGAGGAGTCTGATTGCCTCCAATCTTGCAACTCAAGCAAAAGTCTCATCGTAGTCTATGCCCTCCTGTTGGCTGTAACCTTGAACCACCAGCCTTGTTTGTCTCTTGTATTTGTTCCATCCTTATCAAGTTTGTTTTTGAAGATCCATTTTGTGCCAATGACTGATCTGTCCTTGGGTCTTGGAACCAGATACCAAACTTGACTTCTTTTAAACGGGTTGAGTTCATCTTGCATAGCTATCACCCAATCTGCATCTTGCAAAGCCTCACCAACATTTTTAGGTTCAATAACCGACAAAAAAGCATCAAAAGCATAGAGATTCTTTAATAGTGATCTAGTTTTGACTCTAGATGTTGGATAAGTGACAATACTCTCAAGGGGATGAAAACTTTGATACTTGTGAGGTTTCACAGACAACTGGTTTCTGCTAGATGTTTCTCTCATGTTCTGCTACAGAGGAATAGGGTCATGAACAGGTTCCTTTAAGGGATTTATTTCAGTTACTCTTTGATCAGTTTCCCCTATCAGGGTGCCCTGGATGGAAGAACATGTTCCATCACATGTTCCTTCTGTTGGTGCCATTTTGACTTGAGCTGAGGCTTCAGTCACGTCTTTTACCAATCCAATGGCTTCGTCTTCATGTTCGTGTCTCTCAGAAAGAATGCCAGTTTCATCAAATACTACATGTACACTTTATTCTACATAAAAAGTTCTTTTATTAAACACTTCATATGCTTTGCTACGTGAAGAATATCCCAAGAAATCTCCCTCATCAGTTTTGGGACCAAACTTACCTATGGAGTCCTTTCCATTATTGTGCACATAGCACTTGCAACCAAATGCCCTAAGATGGGATATGTTTTGTTTTCTCCCTTTATGTAACTCATAGGGAGTCTTCTCTACATGAGGTCTGGTCATACATCTATTGATTATGTAACATGCAGTGTTTGCAGCCTCTGCCCAGAAGTTGTGAGGCAGTTTACTAGAAAGCTGCATGGTCCTAGACATCTCCTCAATGGTCCTATTCTTTATTTCAACTACTCTATTTTGTTGAGGAGTCATAGGGGTAGAGAAATTATGATCTATACCATTTTTATCACAGAATTCAGTAAACTTGGAATTTTCAAATTCAGTTCCATGATTAGACCTAATGGATGCAAGTTGGTTTCCTAATTGTTTCTGAGTTTTTCTAACAAATGCAATAAACATGTCAAATGGTTCATCTTTAGAGGTTAGAAATAGAACCCAGGTAAATCTAGAATAATCCTGAACAAGCACCATTACAAATTTCTTTCCACCTCTGCTCATGGTTCTCATTGGACCACATAGATCCATATGTACCAGTTCCAACGACTTAGTTGTACTTACTATTTTCTTGCTTTTGAAGGATGATCTTACTTGTTTCCCCCTTGCACATGCCTCACAAACTTTGTCTTCCTTGAACTTGATATTAGTTAACCATATCACCAAGTCCTTAGTGACTAATTTGTTTAGCTGATTTAGACTTGCATGACCAAGTCTTTTGTACCACAGAAGAGGATTATTAAGCAACACACTTAGACAAGTGAGCTCATTTTTTGAGGGAGTGGACAAATCTACAATGTAAATATTGTTAACTCTCTTTCACTGCAACACAACCTTGTCAGTGATAAAATTAATCACCAAGAATTTATTAGAGATGAATGCAACAAGGTTACCTCTGTCACACAGTTGTGACACACTGATCAAGCTATATTTCAAACCATCTATCAAGTAGACATTCTCAATGGAGTGAGAGTCTGTCTTACTTACCTTTCCAACCCCAATAATCTCACCTTTCTTCCATTACCAAATGAGACATTACCTCCTTTTAAGTCCTCAAGTGAAAGGAACTGGTCCTTGCTCCCAGCTATATGTTTTGAGCAGCCACTATCCATGTACCATATTTGGCTACTTCCTTTCACTTGGACCTTCAAAAAGAAATCAGGGGTTAGTCTTGGGAAGCCAAACTAGTTTGGGTCCCTTTCTATGGGCAAAGGGATAAATCAGATTTCTTCTAGCCCACCCATGTAGCTTGTTCTTTTCTTGAACAAAATTTTTATTCTCTTGATTGGACTTTTCTTTTGCATTACATTCATTTTTCTAATGACCAGTCTTGCCACAGTGGGTGCAGATCTTGTTCTCAGGAAGTGTGAGGTACTTGCTTTTAGGGTCCCATTTTGGTTCTTGAGTCCCATAGCCAAGTCCTCTTTTATTGTTGTTGTGATGCTCTTGCAACCAAGAAAGTGCATCAGAAGCCTTGTTCTATTTGCAAGTTCTGTCTTGTTCATGTTTCACCTTTCCTAGATCTTCTCTTAGGACTTTAATCAATTCATCCTTCTTATACAATTCATCCTTCATTTTTCCTAAGTTTTCCTCTAGAGTGAGATAAGTGAGATCAGCCTTCGTCTTTTCTGTTCCTAGTTTCAGTTTTAGATTTTCAGACCTGAGTTCTAGGACACTAGTATAAAGTTCAAGAACCTGGTTCTTCAACTCAATATTTTTGCAATCACTTTCATTAGCCCTAGACTCTAGACTTTTGCATTTTGCTTTTAGGATCACACATTCCCTAGACAGGTCTTCCTTTGTATTGTTGATTATTTCAGACTCATCAATGATGTCTAGTGATAACTCGGATAACCTTCCTTAAGACAGAAATTTAATCTTGTCTTTGAGATGAAGAACACTTACCTCTTGTTCATTATTTGGTTCTCTAATGGACATAAGAGCCAGTTCTTCTGTAGCTTCACCTTCTGAGTCCTCATCTGATGTTTCTCCCCGAGCAAAAACCATAGCATTTGTTGATTCTTTATTCCTTTTTGGTTAAACATGTTCCTTCCTCCTATTTCTTCGTTCAGCCCTTTCTTTGTTCCACTCAATTTCTTATTGAGGGCAGTTCTTGATCATGTGATAAGTCTTACCACACTTGTAGCAACCTCATTGGTCTATTTCTCAAGAGCCTTTGGCTTGTTGAAGGTTGTACCTCTTGAAAAACCCTTTCCTTCATCAGGTACTCATTGAAATCTCTAGTGATCATAGCCATCTCATCATCCTCCAGATATGAACCTTCAGCAATTATGAGAGCTAGGCGTCTCTCCTTCTTAGGTGTATCCATCTTCATAGTTTGCCTTCTCAGTTCATAAGCAGTAAGATTTCCAATTTGTTCATTAGATTCCTGAATGCAGTGATTTTGCTTTCCCATGAAATTTTGGATCCTACTATAGCTTTGGATCCTACTATACTCATTTGGACCTAGTCCACACATAAGCCATTTCTTGGCCTTAGCTTTTTCTCCCACTTATTCAGGTCTTTAGCGGTGTAGCTAGCCCTTGTCTTTGGCACTTCCACTCCTTCCTCATTTTTCTTTGTAGTTGCTAAAGGACCATCAGTGACTATATCCCAGAGTTCATAGACTTCTCCTATGATGTGATCCCTCATCCTGTTCTTCCACCAAGAATAGTACGGTCCATTGAAAAGTGGAGGCCTGGCAGTGGATTGCCCTTCCCAGTTCCCAGGTGATGCACTCATGTTGATCTTTTCCTAAGGTATTAGCCTCTTAAAGGATAACTAGCTCTGATACTAATTGATGTTCTAAACGTCAATACCACACAAGAGGGGGGATGTAATTTGTGTGGTACCCAATTTTCGCTCTAGAAGAACCTGGTTCTTCTAGGTGTACTTGCTACTACTATTTACGAAATTAATAGTACATAAAATAAAGAACACAGCGATTTTTACGTGGAAAACACCTGGCTCAAAAGGTGAAAAAATAAGGACCTACTACTCGGTAGGATTTTCCCAAACTTCCACTAAAATTACTGAGCCAAAACAGCATTTACAAAAACTCTTTGTAAACCTAATGATTAAATCTAATCCCTGTGTAGCACACATCCTCAACTGTTGCGGCACCTTCAAGTTATCCTATAATTTGAACACTCAAAGTACCTAATACAATTGCTTCTATGAAAGCTGGAAGGTACAAGTTTAAATCACGTACTACAATTAAACTAGAATAAAAGAAAAGACACAATGGAATTGGTTCTTCTATCTCGTTCAAGTAGCTTCAGGAATGCACACTTAAATCTCACATAAATTGCTTGCAAAATTGCCTCGCTCTTTTGTTCTCAATTTAGTTTAACTTCTGCATTTGTGCAATACCTGTAAAAGAGAGCAATCACAATTATTTAATGAGTTAGTAATTAGAGTTTGATTGAGACTCAATTGCTGATCTTCCATTGAAGTTCAGTCCTTGAACAACACAAACTCCAATCCTATCCTTTATCTGGATTGTGTCCTCTTCTCATAAGGAGACTTTCTCTCCTTATCCAATATGCAACCTTTTTTATTAGTTCAGGAGATATTATTGCTTGATCACTGAGACTTATCTACTTCATTTCTCACATGTATAGGTTGATAACACGGTGCCTCCCATGATGTACCTGGTCCATGACTGAGTTCATTTGTCATTCTTCAAAATTTCACCTGATCTTAGGCCAACATCCTCTCTTCAAAATCGCCTAAAGCTCCCAATTCCGAGTGCAAAAATGGTTAAACCCCTCAAAAATCACGAACGAAGACATATATGCATTCTGCCCAGACATAACTGAATCTGCAGTCCAAAATCCACTTTTGTGGTACCGCATATGCGGCCAACACACCTTCTTCTGCGGAGTTCATTAAACCAGCCTAAGCCGCATTTGTGAGCCTCTTCCGCATCTGCGCTTCCGCAGATGCTATCCCTTTAGCTGCTTTTGTGGTACAGCTCTCCTGACCCATTTTTGCTTCTATGATGGAACACATGCATCTATGGTCCACCAACCACATATGCGGAAATACCAGAACCTGCAAATCTGAAGCTGCAACAAAATTCCAATTTCTCCAATAACTATCCGAAATCACCTCGAGGTCCCCGGGACCTCAACCAAAACCAGAGACATATCCTAATACCTTATTTGGACTTGTTCCAATCATCAAAACACTTCAAACAACATCAAATCAACCCAAACACCTCAGATTCAAGCCTATGTTTCTAAAATCTTCCGAAACACGTTTTTGATCAAAAACTAAATCAAATCATGTCTGAATGACCCGAAATTTTGCGAACACATCCCAAATGACATAACAAAGCTACTGAAACTCTCAGAATTTCATTCCGACCCTCTGATAAAAATCTCACATATCAATCGGATATCGCCAAAATTCTAACTTCGCCAACTCAAGCCTAATTCTTCACCGGACCTCCAATTCTGATCACACTCTTAAGTCATAAATCACCTAACGATGCTAACCAAACCATAAAAAATCTGATCCGAGCTAATATACAATCAGGTCAAATCTTGGTCAAACCTTTCAAATTCTTAAGCTACAACTGAGAAATGTTCTTTTAATTTCATTTTGATTTCCGTGAACACCAAAACCAACGATTTACGTCAGTCACAATACATCACACGGGGCAAGTCGTGCCTGAGAACTGGCGATCAAAATGGAAAAGCTTAAAATGACCGATCGGGTTGTTACACCGCTCCCATTTCATTATATCTCGTTCTAGGCATGCCACCCGCTCCCATTTTATTATATCTTGTGGTAGGCATACCACCCGCTCCTATTTCATTATATCTTGTGGTAGGTATACCACCCGCTCCCATTTCATTATATCTTGTGGTAGGCGTACCACCCGCTCCCATGTACAAGCCAACAATAATCACAAGGAATCCCGACAAGGAAACAATAATATCAACAAACATCATGGTAAAGAAACAATGATATCTCAACAATATCCCGGCAAGGGAGAAAGAACTATAATTAAACTTGCTACAACATCTAACTACCCTAGCTATAACTAAACTTGTTACAAAACCTAACCCGAGGAATCATCAACCTAACATACGTAATATCAAGTAAGAACACAACGCAACGGAACCACAACTCAACAATAGCCCGGCAAGGGGCAACATAATGATCTTTTCTCTTTCTCACTTTTACTTCACATTTCACTTCACAACTCAAGCCAATGTTCTAGAGTTTCAATTATCACTTATACTTTAAAAATTTGTTATACAACTGGAGCCAACACTCCTCAATGTTCATAGGTCATGATTCTTTCCACAACTTTTCACAATAAATATACATCTTCACCAAGGCATGAGTAATACAACAAAGTCATGAAAATCACGATATAATACTCACGGTCATGCTTGGCACCAACATATAGAAACTTGTCACCATGCCTATACGTCGTACTCAATAAGAAAAAAATAGCAAATAGGACACAACTCCTAATCCCTTAAGCTAAGGTTAGACCAAACACTTACCTCGATGCCACGAACACATTTCACGATTAAATTATAGCTTTACCTCTTGATTTCACCACCAATTCGCTCCTATCTAGTCACAAGTTACTTAATTACATTAATAAATGGTAAATGAATCAACCCCAATGCATGAAAAATGAGTTTTCTAAAGTTTTACCCAAAAAGTCAAAAATTTCCCCGAGCCCACATGGTCAAAATCCGAGGTTCGAACCAAAACCCGATTACCCATTCCCATACGAACCCACATATATAATTTATTTTGAAATCGGACCTTAAATCGAGTTCCAAATTCCAAATTTTTAAAAAACTTAGGTTCTACCCAAAACACCCAATTTCCCCCATGAAATTATTTGCTTTTAAGTTAAAATCATGTTAAAAGATGTTAATGATTGAATAAACTAGTTAAAGCGACTTACAATTAATTTGGAAGGAAAGTTGCTCTTGAAAAATTGCCCTAGTGTGTTTATGTTTTGAAAAAATGTGAAAAATGGGTTTAAAATTGGCTAACTATAAAAGTTGTAGGTCTCATTTATAGGAATTGCAAATAGGGGTACGCAATTGCAAACCAACCTTTGTTGGCTTAGGAATTGCTAAAAAAGTTTGGAAAATACGAACCTGGGAATTGCGAAAAAGTTGGGGAATTGCGAAGCCTGGGAACTACGAAGGGAGATTGGAAAATGCGAACCTGTGAATTGCGAAGCCTGGGAATTGTGAAATACGAACCTAGGAATTGCGAAGGGGGTTTGGGAAATGCGAAGCCTGCAGGCCTGCAATTCCTTAAGTCCAAAATTTCACCCCGTGGCCTATCCAAAACTCACCCAGGCCCTCGGGGCTCCAAACCAAATATACACACAACCTCAAAAATATCCTACAAACTTATTCGTGTACTCAAAACACCCAAATGCATGAACATCAGATCAAACCTCAGGATCAATGAAATTTTCCAAAACTTCTTTAAATATCAAATTTGCAATAAGGTCTGAATCACGTCAAATGGATTCAGTTTCTTTTCAAACTTCACAGAA
This sequence comes from Nicotiana glauca, assembly GCA_026770625.1. Taxonomy (NCBI): domain Eukaryota; kingdom Viridiplantae; phylum Streptophyta; class Magnoliopsida; order Solanales; family Solanaceae; genus Nicotiana; species Nicotiana glauca. The sequence continues at coordinate 111,015 of MU751638.1, forward strand.
TTATTTTAAATCATATATAAGACAGGTACCTGGCACCAGAACTAAAATACAGGCCCGATACCAACATGTTGTAATCAAAATTCATTTCCAAACCATATAAATAATTTCTTTCAAAATTTTATTTCTCGTGCTTGGGACCTCGAAATTCGATTTCGAGCATATGCTCAAGTACCAAATTCGTCTTCGGACCCTCCAGGACTGTCAAATTATGGGTCCGAATCCGGGTCCGTTTACCTGAAATGCTGACCGAAGTCAAATTAATTCATTTTATAGTCAAAGCTTATCAGTTTTCATATGTTTTTACATTTAGGCTTTCCTGCTACGAGCCCGAATTACGCACGCAAATCAAGGTGATACTAAGAGAGCTTTATAAGGCAACGTAGAATTTATTTTAAAATAAGTGATGACCTTTTGGGTAATCACATATATGTACTTGTAATGATGATTATTTTTATAAATTACAAGCTCAATTTCAAGATTTGAATATAAAAACTATTACATCTGATAATTTAATAGAGCTTTTAAAGGAAGTTAATGATGAAAAACTTCGTGAAATAATTATTAATTTGGCTGCTAATTCAAGTTCTAGTAGTTGAAAACCTTTTGAAAAACAAAAGAATGAATTTGAATATTCTGCTCCTTATTCTTTGTCCGAAATTAATAAACGTCTTTATAACACCGATTCGCCAAGCAGAGATGCTTCTTTTGACGATTTAAATGACGAAATTGAAAATTCGAAAAGGGATATTAAGTCTCTTAAACAAAATCAAAAGATTAGTGATCACCGGATTACTCAAATTGATAAAAATAATTCTGCAATCCATTTTTTCGACTAAAGAAATTTCTAAATTTTCTAATGACAAAGGAAAAGAAATTTCTGATTTTAAAAAAATGCCTAATATGTTTTTAGGCATGATTAAAATTATTACGGCTCAAAAATGGTTCATTAAATATACTATTATAATTGATAATGATTTTTCCATAACTAACATAGCCATGATTGATAGTGGAGATGATGTCGGTTATATTCAAGAGGGGCTGATACCGACTAAGTATTTTCAGAAAACCACTCATTTGGTTAAATCTGCATCGGGTCATGCTTTAGATATAAAGTATAAGCTACCTAACACTCATATTTGCCAAAATAAAGTATGTATTCCTCACTTCTTCTTTTAGGTAAAAAATCAATTATACCATCCAATTATATTTGGAACCCCTTTTATTAATGCTATTTATCCTTTTACTAACATAGACTCAAAGGGTTTTAGTGCCACTTAACAGGATAAAGAGATAAGTTATTCTTTTGTTACTAATCCTGTCATTAGGGATATTAATACCCTGATTACTACGAAGCAAAGACATCCTGATTCCTTACAATTAGAAGTATTGAGTATGAATATATTCGATACTTTACAATCTGCTAAAGTTCAGCAAAAAATCAAATTGATTGTTGAACATATGGCTATTGAGATTTGTGTCGATCACGCTAGTGCCTTTTGGAATCGGAAAAGGCATATTGTCACTCTTTCTTATGAAGAAAACTTTTCCGAGGATGATATTCCTACTAAATCTCAACCTTGCCAGATGAACGCTGAATTGGTGGAATTCTGCAAAAAACAGATTGATATTCTGTTACAAAAGGGTTTGATAAAACCCTCAAAATCTCCTTGGTCTTGTTCTGCATTTTATGTAAATAATGCAGCCAAAAAGGAACGGGGCGTTCCTTGACTAGTTATAAATTACAAACCAAAAAATAAATATTTAAAATGGATTAGGTATCTTATTCCCAACAAAAGATATTTATTATTGAAATTATATGATGCCAATACATTTTCAAAATTTGACTTAAAATCTGGATATTGGCAGATTCAAATTTTTAAAGAACATACTTATAGAACTACTTTTAATGTTCCATTTGGACAATATAGAAGGAATGTTATGCCATTTGGTTTGAAAAATGCCCCTTCTGAATTTCATAAAATAATGAATGATATTTTCAACCCTTACATGGATTTTATCATCGTTTATATTGATGATATATTAGTCTTTTCTAAAACCTTTGAGATGCATATTAAGCACCTTTATATTTTTCAACAAAATTATTATACAAAATGGTTTAATTATTTAAACAAAAAAAAGAGTTTATTTCATACTAATGTCCGATTTTTAGGGCATAACATTTGCCAGTGAAAAATTACTTCCATACGAAGATCGATTGATTTTGCATCAAAATTTTTTGATGTTATTACTGACAAAACTCAATTACAAATATTTTTGGGTAGTTTAAATTATATATCTCCTTTTTATAAAGGTTTATCTCGTGATTTAGCTCCATTATACGATATCTGAAAAAGAATTTTAAACAGCCTTTGACTGACCATCATACAATAGTTAGAAATACTAAGCAACGAGTTAAGTCTTTACCTTGCTTAACTCTTGCTAATCCTGTATGGCCAAAAATTATTGAGACAGATGCGTCCAACATTGACTATGGTGGGATTTTGAAGCAAGTCCATCCCAATAACAACTGTGAATATCTAATAAAATTTCACTCAGGCAAATGGACTGAAACCCAGAAGAAATATGCTATTGTGCCTCATGATATGTTGACTATTGTTAAATGTATTTTAAAATTTCAAGATAATTTATATAATCATTTTTTTTTAATAAAAATAGATGCTCAATCTGTAAAGTATATGTTTGACAAAGATTTTAAACATGATACTTCAAAATTAATATTTGCTAGATGGCAAGCTCAACTAGCGCCTTTTGATTTTGAAAGTCTTTATAATAAGGGAATTGATAATTCTCTTCCGGATTTCTTATCCCGAGAATACTTAGATTAATTACGAATTTCTACACAACATTTCTAGATGAAGATTTATTAATCACTATTTTAAAGGTGATTACACTAAATAGAGATCTACAAAGTCTCATCATTGATAAAATTATTGATAGTATGGTTGAAAATGAATTTTCCATACATGATTATTCTGAGGAAATCAGAGATGACAGGCATGATTATTATTTCTCTGAATAAAATAAATTATTATATGTGTAGAATGGACCCTTCACAAGCCAGGGGCAGAGGCAGAGGAAAGGGGAGAAGATCATCTTCCTCCTCAGAAAGATCATATTACCAAGGATTGTCATACGGATATTCATCTAATTTCCCATTTGTACAAATGGGAAAGAAAAGCTTGATCAATTCAAAGGTTCTTCTTAAAGGAGAATATTCAACACCTTCTATCCATCTAGAAGATATTCTGGAGGATAGTCCGTTATACGGACATCTGCAAGCATATTTAACCAATAAACACCAAAGTGATACATTTGTTTCAATAGCTAAAGAAGAGAACGTTGATGTTATCAAGTCCTACGAAAAGTTAGCAAGCAAAGAAATGATATTTCTTTTAGAAAAATCTAAGATTCAGTTAAAAAATGAACCATGGAAGACATTCCAAAGGTATCTTATTAATGGGTTATACTTACGGGATGAGTCATACAAAACCCGTTCATATTATGAAACTATACACATAAGTACAGGCAGTGAAGAATTCTAGCACTTCTCTGGCTACAATACCAATGAGAATGTTTTAACTTCACGAAGATTATTATCAAATAGATTATATTTGTTGAAGATTGAGAAAATTTTACAATGAAAGAAAGACAGATAAGTCTTAACAAATTGTTGATGAACTTTACATATTAGGATTATATCCAAGCATTTGATAAAGTGCTATATTATAACAGCGAAAGGCATAAACATAGTTGGTTTATAAAAGTATGTGCAAAGATAGTTGCAGGACCAATTCCTAATTGGTTTTTAAATTGGTGGTTATACCATGGTCCGACAATAAAAATATTACCTGATCCTTTTCTTAAGTTATACAAAGAATGAGCTAAGAATGAGCTAAGGTCTCACTAGATCTAAATAAGTTATACAATGATGATCATTTCTGTCACCTGGACAGGATTGACCAAATATTTTTTTTTATAGAATTCTGTATCCCATGAATTCATAAATACACTCCAGAAATTGGATTCACTGAAGAATAAATTCCTTGCTTATACTGGGGATTTGTAATAATTTTTGGGGCAAATTAATGAAAATAGATCCCCAAGACTAAAGTGCTATACAGGCAGGAACTTTTGGATTCCATTAAATTGAAAATCCAAAAATATTCAGTCAGTCCGCAGAAAATAATGACTGATGATAGCTCGATCAAACATATAGCTAGGAGGATCTTGGTATGAGAAGGAGATAAAATTGAAATGATAAATTAGTATTTGGAGGGAGTAAATAAAATTTACTTTAATCCCTTAACCAAATGAGAAATCTGACACCTCCATGTGCAGTGAAATAAGCGGCGAAGATATTCCAGAAGATGATTCTCAAGCTATGGAACTAGAAAAGATATTATCTGGTAAAGACATAATTGAGGCAGAAGATTTCCTCCAACAAATGAAAAGGCTAGAGGAAAGAGGACTATAAGCAACGAAAAGCTACTAAAATAGCAGATACATTATTCAAACATAGTAGATACACTGTTCAAAAATAGTAAATAAACTATATACATAGTAAATACACTGTGGAAGGGACCCACATAGGGGACCCACTTTACTGTACATAGATTCCTTATGTTTTTAAAAAAATTCTATAAGTAAAAGCTTTCTCTCTTTCGGAGAAGCATGCAAAAAAAAAAAAGAAATAGAATCTCTATCTCTCTCTTTCTCTCTCTCTCTACCGTAAATCTCTCTCCCTCATTTGTAATCCCATACTTGAAGTAAATAAAGGCTCCAAGTTCTAATATCCAAGCCTCGCAGCCATAAAGGTATTTCTTTTTTTGTCCTTTAATTTACTTCGATTCTCTCCCAGCCGTGACTATGCCCGGCTAACAGATTCATGTCTATGTTGAGTATCAAATTTCTATTACATATTAACCATGAAAGATCTAATCTTCATCAAAGTATTAAGGGAATTTTCATAAGTTTCTTGACTTGGTTTCGAGATGGTGGTACAGTCGATCTACTACTATTCTTATTGGTTTTGCCTTAGTTGCTCCGTCTAGCCAGCCATGATTCTAAAGCTTGCAGAATTTGTTAAAGGACGCCCTCTCTCGTGGTTAGAACCGCTAGACACATGGGCTCAACAAAAATATGTATTAGATTTGGATAGGCCCCTTGCTTGAGTAAAAGCTTCCATACAGTTATTAAAGCTCAATGAAAATTCTTCTATATTTCGATTCTTATATCCTTACTGGTTGTGCTGACTACCGCCCACCTTTAAATATAAGGATATTCGACATAGACATCAAGGTTTCTGAATGGATCTGTGAGAAACAAGTACTAAAAGTACTAGACATAAAGAGGTAGGTATACCTCAAAATCTTGATTTGTTAAACAAATGGACCATTCCTAAAGTTTCTATTAAAACCATTTATAATTATGGTTATTTTGATAAACTTTCTTTGAAACAATGGATAAAGACTACTGAACAGTCTTTAGCGTTAAATTCGTCTGAACAGACAATACGTTTATTAAATAATCATGATATTGATTTGTATAAAAATTATTTTAATTATTTGCATATTGGTATGGTTCAAATTTCTTTCAAACCATTAACCCTTAAAGGTTTACCAAAGACATTTTTAGTAGCTCTTCGAGATGTTAGAAATTTGAATTTTAGACACTCTCTGATGTGTTCGATTGAGTCTACTATTGTGTCACGATCCCGGTTCGCCCTCCGTAAACCATCGTGACAGCACCTAGTCTCTACGACTAGGTATGCCTAAATTGCAGAAGATAACCGAACTTGCGAAAAATAAAACGATTTAAGAATAGAAATAAAGCAATAATAGTGTTAAATGTGCCACTCGGCATACACCATATATATCCAACCCAAGACCCAGAAACTCACGAATCACAAGATAATACAGAGAAATGCTACAAAAGTCTAACTTTGGAATTTTGTCTAATAAAAATAGAAAGTACAAAAGGGCTAAAATACTAAAAGAAAGAATGGAAAGGGACTCCTCAGTCTGCGGACACAGCAGATGTACCTCGAAGTCTCTAAGTAGTAGCCTTCCTCAAATATGATAAGCGTGAGAAGAAGTACCTGGACCTGCACATGAAAAATATGCACAGAAGAGGCATGAGTACACCACAGCGGTACTCAGCAAGTGCCAAGCCTAACCTCGGTCGGGTAGTGACGAGGGTCAGGGCCCTACTAAGGTAAATAACAATAATAGTGGAAGGTTAAGATAAACAATATAATTGAGAATCTACAGTAATAGTCTATACATGATAATAAGAGTACAAAAAATGAAAACAGAATATAAAGACAAATCACCAGGTAACACCACTCAAAACAAGGATAATAATCAGGTGCCTCTTGGTATCCCGAGAATCTCTTGGTATCCTCAATACATATACCCTAGGGATCTTTTGGTATCCCGAAGATCTCTCGGTATCCTTAATATATATCGGGGATCTCTTGGTATCCCGAGGATCTCTTGGTAACCTCAATATATACACCTTAGGGATCTCTTAGTATCCCGATGATCTCTTGGTATCCTGAATATATGCCAAGGATTTCTTGGTATGCCGAGGAACTCTTGGTATCCTCAATATATGTTGGGAATCTCTTAGTATCCCCAGGATCTCTTGCTATACTCAATATATGCCAGGGATCTCTTGGTATCCTCAATATATGCCAGAGATCTCTTGGTATCTCGATGATCTTTTGGTATCCTCAATATATTATGGGGATTTCTTAGTATCCCAAGGATCTCTTGGTATCCTCAATATACGTGTCAGGGATCTCTCTGTATACTAAGGATCTCTTGGTATCCTCAATGTCACACCTCATTTTTCACCTACACCCGCAAGGGCATAAAGGAGTTTTTCCAATTAAAGGACAATCGGAATGAGATTTAATTATTAAAGTTCAGAGTCGCCACTTGGGAGATTAATAGTGTCCCAAGTCATCGGTTGAATCCCGAACCGAGGAAAAATATGACTCTGTTAACAGTCTGCGAACCAGAAATCCGAGTAAGGAATTCCGTTAACCCGGGAGAATGTGTTAGGCATTTCCGGATTCCGTGGTTCTAGCATGGTCGCTTAATTGTTGTATTTGATTTTATCTGATTCTAATACATGCTAGCTTATGTGCCTTTTTATTCGTAAACCGCTTTTATTATTATTTTAATAAGAATTGCAAATTCGTAAAAACGCATTTCGAACCACGTCGCACCAGTGCACCCGTGATTGTTAACACATTTCGACTTTGTTGAGATTGGGATTTGGGTCACATAAATGTGCACCCGAGTTTAGGAAGATAATTTTATTAAAATCGTGCCTAAAGTAATTAACGTGTTATTATCTTTGAGGAAGGCCGTGAAATTTGCTAAACGGCCCATCCCGAAGTCTATGTATCTCGTATAAACATTTATCGAGGGCCCCGCAATTTTTATTTATATTTGGCGAGGCTCATTTCGTTATTTAAAGGTCAATCCTGAAGTGACTACAATTTTCTATTTACTTTGTCAATCCTAATTATTCATTATTAAAAATTAGTACAGATTTTTATCCCTTCACCAAATTGGGCTTTGAATAAAATTCATATAAGGAGGCCATTACGCATGGGAGCATAAAGAATAAACTATGTCCAATATGGCCCAGTTCCAAACGAGTAAATCTTTGTACCAGACTTAGTCCATCTGTTCGAATACAGGCTAGCCTATGTGTTTTCAACAAATGGAAGCAAGAGCACAACATTTCATTATTCGAATCAACAAATTGCTGGTCCTTTTGAATTTAATTTCAGGCCCCATATATTAACCTACTGGCCACCTGTAAGTTCTCAAATGCAAACAAGGTGGAAGAAGCAAGTATGAAGAGTGATTTACTAACACACGTCACTCTAATTATTCCACATTAATTTTAGCTAACACAACTAAGCCAGTACTCAATTGACTTGTAATTTTCAGAAAAAGGAACTACTACTATTATGCATGAGACCTCCGAAACTTGAAATTGCTTCCTGCTTCTATCAATTTTTCGATTTCAATACCAAGCTAATCATGAACAAATTTATACCAACACATAGGCTAGATTAACTACCACTGAAACTATTCTAGATCTGGCAATCTAAGCATTATCAAAACATAAAATCCTTAGGTTAATTAACAAACTAATACAAATTGATTATCATAACAGTCCAGGCATACAGTTTATAGTCCAATTACAGTCTCATTAATACAACTTCTAAAGTGTTCGAACCTTCTACTACTATTGTGTATCTAATATGCAAATTAACATAACTACAAATAAGCTAATCATCAAACTAATATAAACCAGCTTTCATTTCTTCAATAAATCACTAGATATTGACTGTTTCAGTTCTTCTCACATCAAATTGGAGCTGGAAAAATACCTGGAGATCAAAATATAAGTAGTAGAAGAAGAATTCAGCCACAACAATGCAACATCAAACCAGGAAATGATCAATCAGCAATAATACATAGCCCAAGAGTTGAAACACAGCCCAGAAAACAGTTTGAAACCAGCCAAAATGATAGACCCACTCGAATTATATCAAACAGACCAAATGACCTTGACAACTACCAGGATGCACTCATCACCTTCAGTAAATCTCAAATTCGATCAAAACCTAGCTTAATTGGACCTAAAACCATTCGAAACCCATTCCTATGCCTCTGAAACTTCAATCGCCAAACTTTGAACTAGGAAAACTTGAAATTAGAATGAAAATCCCAATGTAACAGTAGCTGTTTTTTTCATTTTTTTTCTATTAGATTTTGTATTATTTTTTTTTTGGATTTTTGGATGTTTGAATTTCAAAACTAGATCTGAAAATTAGAGAGAGCTTTTAGGGGGATTTTGGAGGCTGAAAAAACTTCTGATTTTTTTTAGGGCCTCAAACTTGTTTCACAAGGCAGAGATGACTGCCTTTTATAGGCAAGATAGGGGAGAAACTTCAGATTTAAATTTACACCCCTAGTCCCTTTTTAATTCTTTCAGTTTTTATCTATCTACCCCTCATTTCATGACTTGTCATTCAAGTTACTACCACTAAAATCACTGAAATTCTACTTTTACCCCTATCTAGAAGGTTCTAGAGTATTCTTTTACCTATGCAATGCCTATACTGCCCTTGCCTTTATTTTGAATTTACCATTTCTAATAAAACTACCATTTTCCATGCCTAAACTACCCCTGAAACCCCCCTGAAATTACCAAACCAAACAAACCCTTTATTTGATTTAGAAATTAACTATAGTTAACCCCCATCAGTTATAACCAACCAGGCTTAAATCTATGGGAGTGAATTACTAAAACTAACTAAAACTATTAACTTAAATCCCAAATCATTTTTTACCAAACCATTAATCCAACAAAGTCAAAACATTAAACTAAACTCTTAAGCACAAATACAGAATCATCTTTATTATCAGTCATGTTAACAACAAAAAACCTTAATAACCAACAATAATTTCAGGAATCAAAAACTAAAATCTAAAAAGTATGCAGGCAGAAATAATATATTCAACCAACAGAGAATAAAACCCAAAAAAAAATAACAAAACTAGGACAAAATTAATTCCAGATTAATTACTAAAAGTTAAAATCAAGATGAAGCAAACAATATGGATAAACAGAAGAGATGACAGGAAGTACCTATATCGGCATGAAAGAAGGGTGAAGAAAAACTTGATTTTCAACCGAATTAGACCATAACCTTGTGGTTTCAAATGAAAACACAAGACTAAGGTCTACTACAATCGAAAACTCTTACCAGCCCGCAAAATATCAAGGCCTGGTTCTTCAGAACAACTTTGAACAATTGAAAAGGGTAGGGTTTGATAGATTTGAAGCGTTCCAGGGATTTTTGAACAAAACTAATGAGAGATATTGTAACGACCCAGCCGGTCGTTTTTGGAATTTACACCCCGATCCCCCATTAACTGCCTTCCCTAAGTTCATTTTTGCTATTTTGGTTTGCCGGGAAGTTCGGTATTAGGATTCGGAGTGTTTTGGGACACTTAGTTCCTAGATGGGAGCTTAAGAGTTGAAGAATGGTCCGTATTCGGAACAGTGTGAAGACAACCTCGGAATGGAAATCTGATTGTTTTGTTAGCTCCATTAGGTGATTTCGGGGTTGGGAGCCTGTTCGGAATGTAATTTGGAGGTCCGTGGCTCATTTAGGCTAGAAATGCCGAAAGTTTGTATTTTGGCGATTTCCGGTTGATAGGTGAAAATTTGATCCGAGGGTCGGAATGGAATTTCGGAAGTTGCTTTAGCACCGTCATGTCAATTGGGATGTGCGTGAAAAATTTCAGGTCATTTGGACGTGGTTTGGTAGAGTTTTTGGGCGAATGCGAGTTTTTGAAGTTTTGAAAGAACTTAGGTTTGAATTCAATGTAATTTGAAGATTTTGATGTTAGTCGAGGTGTTTTAATAATTGGAACAAGTTTGAATAGCGTTATAGGGTGTATTGGTATTTTTGGTTAAGGTCCCGGGGGCCTCGGGATGGATTCGGATGGCTAAACGGAGAATTTTTGGACTTAGGAAGATTTTTGGCTTGCTGCTTCTGATATTTTCGCTTTTGCGGTCTTGGAGCCGCAGAAGCGGAGCCGCATAAGCGGCCAGGAAGCCGTAGAAGCAGAAGTGGTGTTTTGGTCAGGAACCACAAAAGCGGATCCGTATTCCGTAGAAGCGGATTCGCTTCTGCGACAGGAAGACCGCATAAGCGGTTTTGGTCCACATTAGGAGAAACGCAGAAGCGGTTCTTTTTCCGCGAAAGCGGAACCGCAGGTGCAATTTTTTGTCCGCAAGAGCGGACCCAGGCATTTTTAAGTTATACCGCAAAAGCGGTCATTCTCACCGCAAAAGCGGGACCGCAAAAGCGGGACCGCAGAAGCGGGACCTGGACCGCAGAAGCGGAAAATGGCCTGGACAGAATGTTTAAGTTATGGAAATGGGACTTCGTTCCCATTTCCTATTTTTAACGATTTGGAGCTCGGTTTGGGCGATTTTTGGATAGATGTTCTGGGATACCAACGGGGTAAGTGTCCTTAACTCAATTTTGGTTATATAACTCGAATCTATTACAAGTTTTGGTGTTTAATCTGAGAATTTTATTGAAAAGAGGTAGAAAACCCTCTTGGTTAGAATTACTGATTTGAAGGTCGAAATGATATGGGAATTTTATAAATTTGGTATGGTTAGACTCGTGAGAGTGCGAGGTTTTTGGAAATATTAAATTCATCTGGTTCCGATACGTTGGCCCGAGGGGTATTTTGGTCATTTTACATAAATTCGCGTATTAGCTTAGAATTTAATTGCAGAATAAGTTACTT
>MU751641.1:3764-14496 GCA_026770625.1 Nicotiana glauca
CTGCTATAAGAGCTGCAGCTAATACCTATTGTCAACTTCTACAATCTCAGAGTGACAACAATGTGAAGCTTATTGTGCTTGATAGACTGAATGAATTGAAATCTTCTCATAGGGAGATCATGGTTGATATGATTATGGATGTCCTCAGAGCGCTTTCAAGTCCGAATCTTGACATCAGGAGAAAAACACTTGACATTGTTCTTGAGTTGATCACCCCCCGTAATATCAATGAGGTTGTTCTCACGTTGAAGAAAGAAGTTATGAAAACCCAGAGTGGTGAACTTGAGAAGAATGGTGAGTACCGTCAAATGCTTATCCAAGCCATTCATTCATGTGCTGTTAAGTTTCCGGAAGTCGCAAGTACAGTTGTCCATCTGTTGATGGATTTCTTGGGTGATAACAATGTTGCTTCTGCAATTGATGTGGTTGTTTTTGTCCGTGAGATTATTGAAACAAACCCAAAATTGAGGGTTTCCATTGTGACAAGGCTACTGGATACTTTCTACCAAATTCGAGCTGCACGTGTTTGTTCATGTGCCCTTTGGATCATTGGAGAGTATTGTCTATCTCTTTCTGAAGTTGAGAGTGGCATTGCAACTATCAAGCAGTGCCTTGGTGATCTACCATTTTATTCAGTTTCTGAGGAAGGTGAAGCTAATGATTCTTCGAAAAAGTCTCAGCAAATAAACTCCACTACTGTTTCATCTAGAAGACCTGCTGTCCTTGCTGATGGGACATATGCTACTCAAAGTGCTGCCTCTGAAACTGTTTTTTCACCCGCGACAGTAGTTCAAGGATCTTTGACCACTGGAAATCTGAGATCCCTTCTGCTTACTGGTGATTTCTTCCTTGGGGCAGTTGTTGCTTGCACCCTGACTAAGCTCATTTTGAGATTGGAAGAAGTTCAGCCATCTAAATTTGAAGTGAACAAAGCAACAACTAATGCATTACTGATCATGGTCTCAATGATACAGCTAGGGCAGTCTTCAGTTCTTCCACACCCAATTGATAACGATTCCTATGATAGGATAATTCTGTGCATAAGATTGCTCTGTAACACTGGGAATGAGGTCAGGAAGATCTGGTTGAACTCTTGCCACGAGAGTTTTGTTACAATGCTCTCTGATAAGCAGCTGCGAGAGACAGAAGAGATAAAAGCAAAGGCTCAAATTTCTCACTCTCAGCCAGATGACCTCATTGATTTCTACCATTTGAAGAGTAGGAGGGTACGAATCTTCTATTTGAACATTATATGTTTGATTAACAAGGAGGTTCCTGTAGCTCTTTTCTCATACTTAAGTTAATATATTTGTGAGAACTATTTTAACTGATCACTAAATCGTATTATGAGGGTTTTATCTGTAATCCCTACGGTGTATTCGTTATGCTTTGTAGATCTTGCATGGATGTAGGTTTCTTTGATATTTTATCTCACGTTTCCATCTTCCTGTCACAACCTTCTAAGAAAGGTGCTTTAACCTTTAAGTGCTATTTCACCATCCAAAGACAGACTTAGCTTATTTCCAGCTTTTTCAGAGCTTTCAAATTTTACCTTTTGTTTCTTGGACTACTGTTTCAATCACATTAAGAAAGTCATGCATATCATATTGCATAAGTTTCTTCAAGCATCAAGTCTCAAAAGTTTAATTGAATATGATTACCAGCTGCGACTTCAATTTTAGAATGCAGGTCACTCAAAAACTAAAATAGCTCCTTTTTTTGAACTTTTTTTTTGTGGGTGGGGGTTGATGATTTACCAACAGCCCAAATCTTTGCATTTGAATTGTTTCTTTTTCTTTCTTTAATATATGTTTCTTGAGTCGTTTCTACATAATGGCAGAGGTCATCTAGTTAAAGGTGGAGTTTATTTTTTATGGTGCTTCAATGCAGTTGAAATTTGTTCCTCCATGTCATAAATACATTTCTGTTTGCCAGGGCATGAGCCAGCTGGAGTTGGAAGATGCAGTCCACGATGATTTGAAACGTGCCACTGGAGAATTTGTCAAGGATGAGAATGATGCTAATAGACTAAATCGGGTTCTGCAACTCACGGGATTTAGTGATCCTGTTTATGCTGAAGCATACGTGACAGTTCATCATTATGATATTGTCCTGGATGTGACAGTTATTAATAGAACTAAAGAGACCCTCCAGAATTTATGTTTGGAATTGGCAACAATGGGTGATCTCAAACTGGTTGAGCGTCCACAGAATTATACTCTTGCTCCTGAGTCAAGCAAACAGATAAAAGCAAACATCAAGGTGTCTTCAACTGAGACGGGCGTAATTTTTGGGAACATTGTTTATGAGAGTTCTAATGTGCTTGAGCGGACAGTGGTTGTGCTAAACGATATCCATATTGACATCATGGATTACATCTCTCCTGCAGTGTGCAGTGATGCTGTTTTTAGAACCATGTGGGCAGAATTTGAGTGGGAAAACAAGGTAAGATGCTGTTCCTTGCTATTTTACCATCATTGAATAGTTCTTTCCTGGTATTCAACTCATTTTTTGTTGGAGAAATGAAAATTAATATTTGGTATAGTCGTTCTTTGTTGTTTTTGATGAGTTACAATGTTATGGTTTGCTTTATGTGGGATCAAGATTTAAGGTATGCATGGGTTTACTAAAAACTTCTATAGATTATTATGGCTTAAAAGTGATCTAGTTCTCAAGCTAATTTTGTAAATGTTGATCTCTTTATGGAGTTATTGATTAATCAATGCACTGTTTAGTTTCTAAACTTTGAAATAATTTCTTGTTTGTCTTACCAACGTCGCGGAGCAATGTCCACATGAATAATATTTATAAGCACATGAGAATGAGCCACTAACTTTCTGCATTTCAGGTTGCTGTCAACACTGTCATTCAGGAGGAAAAAGAATTCCTTGACCATATAATCAAATCAACCAACATGAAATGCCTTACTGCACTGTAAGTTATCCGCTTGCCTCTAAATATGGACGGTTGGTGCTTGGGTTTTATGTCTATATTTTCTAATTTTTGATTTTGTCATGATTGATACCCATACCTTCTAATTCTAGATTATTGCATTTCCTAATTTTCATAGTCCAAAGTTGTGATACAGCGAACTTGTTTTGGAGACAATTAGTAAAGAAAGAAGTAAGGTATTATCTTCGTAACAAGACCTGTAGCGGTGTAGCCCTATGATTAATCTGCTGTATAAACTTAGAATTTCATTATTGATGAGAAACGAGTTGTGTTTAACTAAGTGTTTATTATTTTCCATTACGGATACGAAGAATGTGTGCACATAAAAACAAGTGTCTGGGTTTCATTTTCTTTTTAAGTTTACTTGTGTGAAAATCTGGAAGTACTTAAATGACTCTTCATGTCTATCATGGTGTTTGCGTATAGCTGGGATTGGATTTGTTTAGGAGTACTCTTCTTAGCCTCCTTTAGGATATTAGGACCATTGGTTTCATAGTTGCTAAAACAGTTACTGTTAAGATCTCAGAGCTTTCCAAATGATAGGTAGTCTCAGAAGTTGTGAGAACAGAGTATCAGGGGGGATCTGTCTATTCCAATTACAGGTTTTACATTGCGCACCCAGAAAAGTTTTGGTATTGGTATATTCAGAAATTGTGAAAGAATCATGAGTTGGATAACACATGTTACTTTATCAAGGGAAAATTGGTAAACGTGACCAGATTGGGATCATACTAGTTATGTATCTAGGGGAAATAGGTAGTTCGTTGTTACTGGAACTGGAGTTTAGTTTCTTCTTTGTACCACTGTTTTGTTTCACTGTTGGATGTAATTTAACTGCTTAAAATGAGTTTGTTAAATTAATGGCTTCAAACTGCACAATGGCCTTCGGGTTCATTTTCTTCTGTTACTCATCTGGTTATATTGAGTAATGTCATTTGTCCTTGTGATGCATGGCTTTATTGACACTATATCTCCGGATGTGCTTTCATGCAAAATTTCAGGTCTGCTTTGGAAGGGCAATGCGGGTTCCTTGCTGCTAACTTGTATGCAAAGAGTGTGTTTGGTGAGGATGCTTTGGTCAATGTAAGCATTGAGAAACAAGCAGATGGTAAGCTGAGTGGTTATATTAGGATAAGGAGCAAAACGCAAGGAATTGCGCTTAGCTTGGGGGACAAGATAACACTCAAGCAGAAGGGAGGCACTTGATCAGGCCAACCGGAATTTAGTATGACCTGGATATGCCGGTATCTTATATTCCCCGTCTTTAAAGAGATTTTACAATGTTTTTTGGTTTTACCTTATGTTTTCCCGTGATGGTTAAATTAGGTGTCCTTTTCTTATGTAGTTTTGTTCAGAAACTAATTCTATGGGTACCTATTATATGGCATCGCTTCAGCAAGGCATAGAGACTGCAGTAGAAATGAATTGTCTATTATCTTTGTTATAGAAGAAAATATCGAACTGTTGTTTAAAAAAGTTGATATAAAGGTAAAAATATCCCATTACCGTTCAATATCCAGCGAATGGGCTTGATAAACCTAGTATATTCACACAAGTGGGGCCTGGGAGAGTTGTATAGAACACTTTTAAAAGGGCAATACTTGGAAGGTTTGATCCTTATCATTAAAATAACAATATACTTGGAAGCATTGATAGCTAAAATACCTATGTGTGCATTTTGTCTAAACCCTTTTCGGGGTGGTGATGTATTCCGCGGATCATGATTGTTCTATTAGCTGTGACAGCTAACATACCTATGCATGAGTGCCTTTTTTGCAG
Source organism: Nicotiana glauca (assembly GCA_026770625.1). Classification (NCBI taxonomy): domain Eukaryota; kingdom Viridiplantae; phylum Streptophyta; class Magnoliopsida; order Solanales; family Solanaceae; genus Nicotiana; species Nicotiana glauca. The sequence continues at coordinate 8,496 of MU751641.1, forward strand.
AAACCCTTATTGGTAGTGGGTTCTCTGTCTTTTTAGCATGTGCTAGCTAAAAGGTATTTGCGGTTGAATTCGTCGTTTTGCTGGTTGGCTGTGGGAAGGCAAATGTTATTTGGAGGAATAGACAAGGCATGATTTTCTTCTTGATGAAGTATAGAACGGGTTTGTCTTTCCATTGAGCCGGGGAGACAATCCAAATCGTAGTCGGTGTCCATTATTTGATTGAGCACGATGTGGTCTGCTAGTCGCGTTAAACCATCGAAAAGGGTACTGTCAGTTCCCCAAAAGTGCTTTCCGCTTTTTTGTCTATCTCCTTTACCTATCATATGGTGAGTGTGTAAATTAGAATGTTTTAAGAATTCAACTTTCGCAACTCCTTAGTGTAAGATAGGAAAATCTTTTTGGATTCTTATACTCTAAAGGTAAAATTACTCTGTTTCCTTATGGTGTTCCATGGATTAGGTTACAGATATTTGTGTGTGGATGTAGCTCTGTGACAGAACATGCGGGTGCAGCCACTACTTTTGGCTTCAATTTATATGTTCATATCTATGGTTACCAAAGAATAGTGGGTACAGTAACATCACTAGTTTAGACTAAACTTGCATATACTTGGATGCGATGGAAACTTATGGATCGTTTTGTTCAGACTACTTATTTAGATTATATTACATGGATCTTATGGTGAATAACAATACATAGATTGTTATGCGGTGCATAATAATACGTGATTGTTATGATATTAAGGCCAAGAATTTATATTATTCTCATATGCTAGTACCCATTCTCCTTTCACCATTTTTTCCTTGTATAAAATAATACAATGATTCTCAGTTAAGTTATACAGGTACTAGTTATCGGATATTAACATTGAGGAGTTGTATGCCGGAAACCAAACGATATAATTGTAAAGAGAAGTTTAATTAATGCCTTGATTGTTTTATAATATGAACAGCCTAGCATTTATGGTTTTAAGCCTTTTTCTAATCAAATTTTTAACTACCTGCTAGGCTTCAGTTTCCATCTCTTTTATATCTTGATGTCTTCCTTAGATACAACCTCATTAATTCCTCATAAATTGCAGATTGTTACACTTGAATTTGAGGCTCCTCCAAGTTCCCCATTTTGCAGCTTGGTGGAGTGCTGGGGTTATTGAGAGAACATGTAGAGATTATAATACTGCACTTATTCTTAGGTTCGGATATAAAAGATTCAAGTATTTTATTTTCTGTGAGGACAGTTTTTGTAGAGAAAGATTTGAAGAAATATTGCATTATTTTTGACATGTTTTGAAGCGGAAGTTTCTTCTGAAGTTCATTCAATCTCTCTGTTGAACTGATTCAAAGGTCTGTTTGTCCTGTTCATTCTTTGTCCATCTCTTTATTATATGTTCTTTACCTACTCTATCGGCTTAAGTACCTCGTCATTTAGACATTTATGACATGAAATCTGAAATAGATTCGTCAATTTCAATGAATATTCCATTTACCTGCTCTATTGGCCTGATTGTGCTTGCACCAACCTTAAAGCTCAAATACCTGCACAGGTAAAAAATACTAAGTGTTTTCTTCCTATTTGTTCAAGTTTTGATGGATAGAGTTCCCGGATTCTTGTACGACGGTGAAAGGTAATAGGTACCTAGTAAAATTAGTTGTAGTGCATACAAGGGGCTCAGTCAACACGCTTATAAAAAGACAAAAGGCATGTCAATGGCTGATGATCACTACAAGATTGTGTAGGAAAATGTCTAGACAAGATTTAGTAGTGAAAGGAGAAAAGATAAAAAGAAAAATTAATAAACGAGTTTGAATACACTACATATGGTGGGGGGTGGGGGGTGGGGGAACTAGTACTAGGGGTGGCAAAATGGTTAAAAGAAAACAGTTAACCACGTATATTATACACTAGAAAATGGGTTGGATAATGAACTTTTTAAAAATGGATCAAATATGGATAAGACCTATATTATCCATGTATAAAATGGATAACCAATGAATAATCAATGAGTCTAACTTTTATATTTGTAAAGCCTCAAATTGGGAGTTCCTCAAGTTAGGGAGACTAAGAAATCTCACAAAAATGATCATAATAATTCAGGGATAATCCATATTATCTGCCGGTTAATCTGTTTTTTTATCTGTATTAAATATGGGCCGGGTCGGATAATTGATCCATTTTTTATTATCCATTTTGACCCGAACCATATAATTGACCTGACCCGCCCGTTTGCCACTCTTAACTACTATCTGTAACGACCCGACCGATCGTTTTGAGCTTTTGCACTTTGTTCGTCAGTTCTCGGGCATGACTTGCCCCATGACTTATGTAAATCGTTGGTTTTGGTTTCAGGTTAATCAGAATGAGTTTGGAAAAACACTTCTCAGTTTAAAGCTTAAAAATTTGAAAGGTTTGACCAAGATTTGACTTGTTTGTATATGATCTCGGATTGGAATTTTCATGATTTGATTAGCTCCGTTAAGTGATTTGGGACTTAGGAGCATGATCAGAATGCATTTTGGAAGTCCGTGGAAGGTTTAGGCTTGAATTGGCGAAATTGAGATTTCGGCGTTTTTCGATTGATAGCTGAGATTTTGATATAGAGGTCGGAATAAAATTCTGAGAGTTGCAGTAGCTTTGTTGTGTCGTTTGGGATGTGTGTGTAAAATTTCAGGTCATTCGGACGTGGTTGAGTTGAGTTTTTGATCAAAACCGTTTCGGAAGATTTTTGAAACTTAGGCTTGAATCCGATGTGTTTTGGGTGATTTGATGTTGTTTAAGGTGTTTTGAAGATTGGTACAAGTTTGAATAAAGTTTTGGGATATGCTAGTGCCTTTGGTTGAGGTCTCGGGGGCCTCGGGTGAGTTTCAGATGGTTAAACGGATGAAATTTGCATATTCCAAATTGCAGGTTTTGGCTTCAGTTCTATTGTAGGTTTTTCTTCTTTGCGATCTCACGAGGAGGCTCGCGATCGCGTAGAGTTATTTCAGGGGACATCTAGGTTGCTCTTCGCGTTCGCGTAGTTAGGGTTGCGATCGCTTAAGTTTATGTTTCTGTGCATCACGGTCGCGTGGTCTCATTCGCGATCGCATAGTTGTAAGACTTTGGGCATCGCGTTCGCGTGAGGATATACGCGATCGCGTAGAGTGAATTTCGGGCCAGCAATTTTGTGCTTCGCGATCGCGATTAAGTAAAAGTCAGAGCTGGGCAGAATGTTTTAAAAGCCCATTTCCACGAATTTGAGGCTAAGTTCCTCCATTATTGATCAATTTTGAAGCTTTTTAAAGAGGACTGAAGAGGGATTCAAGGGGAATCACCTGGAGGTAAGATTCTTGGACTAAAAACTCGATTATTATGTGAATTCCACCTAGTAAATCATGGAATCTAAGCCTAAAATTGAAGAATTAAGGCTTGGGATTAAGAGACTTTAAATGAGGATTTGAGGGGTCATTTGGACTACGATTTCAGTATTCTTGATATGTATAGACTCGTTTGAGGATGAGGATTCCATTGATGTTAATTTTATCGAATTCCGAGATGTGGTCCCGGGGGCTGGGTTTGAGCAAATTTCGGAATTTTGATGTAAATTGGATATTTTCGAGTGGGCTTCGTTCCCTTTGCATATTTTAATGCTTATGTACTGATTGTGACAAGATTTGGAGCATCCGGAGGTCGATTCGTGCGGGCTAAGGCATCGCGGGCTAGAGTTTGGACCGAATCGAGGTAAGTAATGATTGTAAATACTGTCATGAGGGTTTGAAACCCCGGATTACACATCGTTGTGTTACTTTGAGGTGCCGAACACGCTAGACGACGAGCGTTGAGTTGTGCACCGTTGGGGAACTATTATTAGGGGTGGCAAAATGGTTAAAAGAAAACAGTTAACCACCTATATTATCCACTAGAAAATGGGTTGAATAATATACATTTTAAAAATGGATCAAATATGGATAAGAACCATATTAACCATTTAGAAAATGGATAACCAATGAATAACCAATGAGTCTAACTTTTACATTTGTAAAGCCTCAAATTGGGATTTCCTCAAGTTAGGGAGACTAAGAAATCTCCAAAAAATGATCATATGCAAGAATTAAGGGATAATATGGTTACCCATATTATTCGCCAGTTAACCTGTTTTTTATGTGTATTAAATATGGGCAGGTCGGATAATTGATCCGTTTTTCATTAACCATTTTGACCCGAATCATATCCGACCCGAATCATATAATTGACCCGACCCGTCCGTTTGCCACTCTTAACTACTATATGTAACGACCCGACCGATCGTTTTGAGCTTTTGCACTTTGTTCGTCAGTTCTCGGGAATGACTTGCCCCGTATGGTGTATTATGACTTATGTAAATCGTTGGTTTTAATTTGAGGTTAATCAGAATGAATTTGGAAGAACAGTTCTCAGTTTAAAGCTTAAAAATTTGAAAGGTTTGACCAAGATTTGATCTGTTTGTATTTGATCTCGGATTGTAATTTTCATGATTTGGTTAGCTCCGTTAGGTGATTTGGGACTTAGGAGCACGATCAGAATGCATTTTGGAAACCTGTGGAAGGTTTAGACTTGAATTGGCGAAATTGAGATTTCGGCGTTTTCCGGTTGATAGGTAAGATTTTGATATAGACGTTAGAATGAAATTCGAGAGTTGCAGTAGCTTCGTTGTGTCGTTTGGGATGTGTGTGTAAAATTTCAGGTCATTCAGACGTGGTTTGGTTGGGTTTTTGATCAAAAGCATTTCGGAAGATTTTTGACACTTAGGCTTGAACCCGATGTATTTAGGGTGATTTGATGTTTTTTGAGGTGTTTTGAAGATTGGTACAAGTTAATAAGGTTTTGGGATATGCTAGTGCCTTTAGTTGAGGTCTCGAGGGCCTCGGGTGAGTTTCAGATGGTTAAACGGATGATATTTGTATATTAAAAATTGCAGATTTTGGATTCAGTTCTGTTGTAGGTTTTTCTTCTTCGCGATCGCGTGAGGAGGCTTGCGATCGTGTAGAGTTATTTCAGGGGGCATCCAAGTTGCTCTTGGCGTTCATGTAGTTAGGGCTGCGATCACGTAAGTTTATGTTTCTGTGCATCGCGGTCGTGTGTTTTGTTCTCATTCGCGATCGCATAGTTGTAAGACTTTGGGCATCGTGTTCGCGTGAGGATATACGCAATCGCGCAGAGTGAATTTCGGGCCAGCAGTTTTGTGCTTCGCGATCGGGATGTGTTTTCCGCGATCACGATTAAGTAAAAGTTAGAGCTGGGTAGAATGTTTTAAAAGCCCATTTCCGCGAATTTGAGGCTAAGTTCCTCCATTATTGATCCATTTTAAAGCTTTTTAAAGAGGATTGAAGAGGGATTCAAGGGGAATCACCTGGAGGTAAGATTCTTGGACTAAAAACTCGATTATTATGTGAATTTCACTTAGTAAATCATGGAATCTAAGCCTAAAATTGAAGAATTAGGGCTTGAGATTAAAATACTTTAAATGAGGATTTGAGGGGTCATTCGAATTCCGATTTCAGTGTTCTTGATATGTATAGACTTGTGTGAGGATGAGGTTCCATTGATGTTAATTTTATCGGATTCCGAGACGTGGTCCCGGGGGTCGGGTTTGAGAAAATTTCGGGATTTTGATGTAAATTGGATATTTTCGAGTGGGCTTCGTTCCCTTTGCATATTTTAATACTTATGTACTGATTGTGGCTAGATTTGGAGGATCCGGAGGTCGATTCGTGCGGGCTAGAGTTTTGACCGGATCAAGGTAAGTAATGATTGTAAATACTGTCCTAAGGGTTTGAAACCCCGGATTACACATCGTTGTGTTATTTTGAGGTGACGAACACGCTAGACGATGAGCGTGGAGTTGTGCGCCATTGGGGATTGTGACCTGGTCCGTCCCGTACGACTGTTAAGTCGCGTATTTGATTTGAAATCTTATGATATTCCATGTTTTATATATATATATATATATATATATATATATATATATATATATATATATATATAT
>MU751641.1:16688-27801 GCA_026770625.1 Nicotiana glauca
AAATATATATATATATATATATATATATATATATATATATATATATATATATATATATATTATATTTTGGGTTGTATGCCATGTTTGGGGCCTTGTGTCGACCCTGCTGAGACCCTTAGGAGCACTTTTACTATTTTTTCTCACTCTATTTGTTTTGAACGCATATACCAGTCATGTTTTACCTACTTATTTGTTTAAATCTGGTTTTATCACTTTATTTCTTAAAAAATATGAAAACTATTTGGGTTGAGTTCCTAGTTTTTACTGATGGTCCGAGTGATCGTGAGGTTGATGACTGAGATAGACCGAGGGTCTGATTGTGAGGTTGATGACTAAGATAGACCGAGAGACTGATTTCGAGGTTAATGACTGAGAGAGGCCGAGGGCCTGGTTATGAGGATCATATATCTGTGGATCGGGCTGCACGCCACATCAATATATTTATATATATATGTATATGGATCGGGTTGCACGTCGTAGCGATATGTTAGATCGGGCTTCACGTCGCAGCGATATAATGCTTGGGCTGTAGGAGCCCCTCCGGAGTTTGCACACCCCCAGTGAGCGCAGTCGACTATATATATGGATCGGGCTGCAAGCCACAACAATATATGGATCGGGTTGCACGCCGCAACGGTTACTATGTGGTACCTATTGAGCGTGAGTGCTGAGTGTGAGCGCCTATTGATAGGAGTTGAGTCACGAGTGACTGAGAGGCTAGCCCGAGGGGCGATAGATATATACATGCACATGACTGATGTTTGCCTGAGGGGCCTGATTATGAACTTATTGATTTTCACTTCTCTTTAGAGTGAGTTTCTATCAAATATGTTGATTAAATGACTGTTTTTCACTTATCTTTACACTGAGCCTCTGTCGAAAATGTTAGATAAATATTTTTAAACAACTTTCATTTAAGCTGGGGTTTATGAGATGTTCAGAACTTAATCGCTGATTTGGCTTTTGTTATTTCCACTGGGATTTTCTTGTTAGAAGGTGTTTATGACTTCTGTTTTGCCCGAGGGGCTGTTTACGAACTATGTTTTGCCCGAGGGGAAGATTATAGTTTTCACCTCTTTTATTAAAAATGTATTGAACCTCTATTGAATCTGTTAGAAGGAATTTTAAATGATTTTTACCAAAAGCTGGATTTTTTAAAAGAGGCGATTGACTCATATTCTGATTTAGCAGCCTGTGTGCTTATTGAGTTTAACATAAATGTGGATTCATTGTTTCCTACCGCTTAGTCTTTATTTACTCTTATTACTTACTGGGTTGGAGTACTCACATTACTCCCTACATCTCGTGTGTAGATTCAGGTATTTCGAAACCCGATAGCGGGTGTTGGTTGCTCATACGTGGAGTCATCGGAGTTAGCAAGGTGGCTGCACGACGTTCGCGGTACCGCTTCCTTCCTCTCATTTTCATTTCTGTACTTAGAAAATTTTACTATTTTTGTTGTATTCAGACCTTGGTAGATGCTCATGACTAGTGACACCCCGATGTCGGGCTTGTGTAATTATTCCGCACTTTTCTCTTAAATTTTTATTATGAGATTATTGGTTTATGAATGGTATAAAAACTACTTTTATTGGAAAATGGTTGATTTGGGAGTTGTGTCGGCTGGCCTAGTTTCACGATAGGTGCCATCACGATTGGGTCGGTTTGGGGTCGTGACAAGTTGGTATCAGAGCCTAGGTTACATAGGTCTCACGAGTCACGAGCAGGTTTAGTAGAGTCTCGCAGATCGGTAAGGAGACGTCTGTATTTATCCTCGAGAGGCTGCAGAACCTTTAGGAAAAACTGCACATTCTTGGAATTCTTATTGTGTGCCCTTGATTCAGCTTGAGTAGTAACAATTTGAATTCCTTCCACGCGTTCGTATGCGCGCATGAGCGCTCAGTATCAAATGTACATCGATGGCTTGTGATTCCCTGATCGAGGGAAGAGACGTGGTCTTTGTGAGTTGCTATTGGGGCCAATCTAGAGGACTTGAGGCCGGATTTTTGCTTATAGCTTGAGCATCGAGGTGCTGATTGTGTGAACAAGTGTTTTTGAATTTATATGTTCGGTAGTGTCCCGGTTAGTGGAAGTGACGGCTGGATGGCTATATGATGAGTATGTTAGTGCTGCGAGATGTATCCATATGATTTGGAAGCGCCGAGAAGGGTCTGCTGAATGATGGAAGGACTATTAGGTGCTTGAATTCCATCTTGATTCGAGGTATAACCCCGAGTTATGGGCGTGTGAAGAATCTTTTCATGTTTCCTAGTTGGGAGTGAAGTAAATTTCATATTGCAGTATACGTTCAAACTCAGGAAGGCTAAGTGACTGCGTAATGTTTGTGACGGTGGAAGGTATACAGAAATGTTAGTTGAAGGCAAAATAGGTGGATTATCTCCTGCGGAATGTTTTAAGGTTGTATAATCCTTATGTGTCTGTTAGAAGATCTCATTTACAAGTGAAATATAACTGTTGAAATTTGAATTTTGGGTCGCTTAAGAGAGTGGGCTTAACTGTTGCAAGGATGAATGTGAGAGTTGCAGAAGATTCGAAGTACTAGATAGTCTGTGTTTCACGAGCTTATGAAGGATTGAGTTTAATTTCACTATGGTATTATGGCATCAATATAGTATATGCATTATAAGTTATTGTGTGTGTTTTGGTATATGGCTTCGAGCCAAGTGGGGGAGTCTGCTATTGATTAGGCGATTGCACGATTATGTGCTATGTTAGTTCCAATTTGAGGCATACTGGTGAATCAGTTATGGCTTATGGAGATTGAGACCGAGGATGTCTCGAGTAAAGGAAAATTTTGACAAAGGTTATGTCATGCTTCATAGGTGTAAGAGAATCTCAGAATGTCTTGAGTTGTTGTTGGTAAAAGATGCTCGGTGCATAGAGCAGGAAGTTGCTTGGTTGTATTGGGATGAGGTTACATTCTGTTGTGTTTGAAGTGCTAATGAGGCACATGTTGTTCGGTTCTTTTGATCGAGCTAATTATGGTTTGAGTAGAGTGGATGACTTGCGAGAATGGTTCTAATGTGTTCAAGATTCTACATATAACAATTGGGTATTTTAAAGTGGCATATGTTGTTAGAAACTGAGTTTTCATTGGAAGATATCAAGCCTTGTGGTATTTTCTATAAATTGTGGGATTCTATGTATCAGTATCAGTATCAGGAAGGTAAAGGTAACAGATTTAGATTCGTAGGAAGTCTCTTCAGAGTAAAGTACTTTGAAGGTGGTGCGTTTAGGGATATTTAAGAGAGTATTCAGCGGCTTATGAGTCTTAGACGGTGTAGTTTTGTGATTGGGTCTTGTGTGGTAAGTTTGGGTTGAGAAATTATGATGTTATAGCAAGAAGAAGTATCAAGTTGAAGGTAAGTCAGAAGGGAACTCAGATAGATGGGATAGCTTGGTAGTGGCTCGGATCGGTATGGTAAGGATATGGTCAGTTCTTTGGATTCCTATAAGGTAATGAGTTTATGCAGGTGTTTAGCGACAATGCTCTTGGGTTTTAGTGTCCTGCATAGCTTGGTTGAGTTAGAAGGATTCAGTCCTGATGGTTTAGTTTGTACAAATGAAATTCGGAGAGTTCTTGATGGCTTTCTGCCACAGGTAGAGATGTATATTTTCTATGAGCATGAGGATCATGGGATGTATAGTGTTTTTCTTCTATATGGGATTAATGGAAGGTTCTTGGTTAGCTGAGTACATAGTTGCTTGTGGCTCGAAAGGGATATGAAGTTCTCATGATATCCTAGGATAGTATGGCACATGCGATATGTTATGGAGGATGAAGAATTGCGTGAGTAAGGTTACAGTTCAGTTCTGAAAGGATGGACATAAAATTCTTAGCCAGCACGGGCAATTTCAGATGATTAAGGAAAAGGTACTGCTGATTGGTGTGGCTTGATGATGGTATATATTTCAGAAAGGGCGATGTGTTTGAGTTATGAATGCTTTATTGATATTGAGGCACTATCTTGTCTTATCGACTGATGATATGCGAGTTTGCTAGGTGGCACAAAAGAATTATAGGTGTACCTCTCGTGGGATGATTGAGTATTAGAGGTGTGTTGTATATTCGAGCGACGAAATTGGGATCAGATATGGTAATTCATGTGCCTTATGGACTTAGAGACTAGAAGTCCTCATATACAAGTTAGCTCATGGTTGTGGACGGTAAAGATGTGGGTAAGTTAGTCAGATGATAGTATGTGCTATATTTTAGTCATTGTGAACCTTCGGAGGGTTATTTATTTGTTGTGAGTGGCTAGAGTTGGTGTATGGTTCATTAGTAGACTTATATGGATGCGTGTTCTGCATCGGGATGACTTTGTTGACCCCGAATTGTATTGTTAAGGGATGTGTTGATTCGATTGTTATTGAGCTTATTAGTAATCTGGGGAGGTCTATGAGTTATCTTTATGTGTTGTGAGGTGTTAAGACTTGTTGGTTATAGGCACATATAGTGCGGTTCTATTGGGGTCTCATAGTGGAAGTCGAGCGGGAAGAGTAATTGGGTGTTGCTTGGTGAATGGCATATCAGTTATGTCCTTTCGGGTTTGTGATTTGTATGTTATTTGCTTCACCGTGGGTGTGATGATTTGCTTTGGTTTCGGACATCAAATTGTGCGTGGTTGTCGATTTCGAGCATAATGACTTGAGGTGTTTCATGTAGAGCAGTGTTTGGATAGGATCGCGCATTGCAGCGAAGTTATGTGGAGATATGACCTTGCAGGTTAAATTCGTATGTTCTATTTTTATGATGTGAGACGGGTTCTCATCCTTGTGATGTGATGATATTGGTGAGCTTGAGGTACAACTCTTTCATTTGAGCCATTTTCATGATTTGAGTATGTTCGAACTGTTGCTTATTGGTGCGCGTATTGTGCAAGTTGCGGCTTAGGCCGGTATTGATATGTCATGTCATCAGAGTAGTGTTGGATTAAAGGAGATCGTTGGGATGATTAATGAATATGAACGGATTCGATTTCAGCATGTTGGAAGGATAATATCGAGCTTCGGCTCAGAAATTTGCTGTGGTATTTGCCAAACGATAAGTGTCTTCATGAATAGTTGATATGGGAAATGGTTATGGCTTATTGCATGTTTCATTATCATTGGCAGTATATGAAAGTGTTGGAATGAGACTTTAGTTGATAAGAGGTTTTCTATCGATATTCGGTTGTCATGTGCAGCTGCTGTGATTAGAAGTTATCACTGCGAGTGTTTGAGTTATGTGGTATATCATGTAATTGCACCTAAGATTGCAGATATGGTTTGTTACACCTTGTTCAGACTTATTCATAGTATAAATGTGAGATTCTGATCGTATCGAGGATTTTAGAAGCAGAAATGTGGTTCTGTGGTTTATGGACTAGGATGGATTATGAAATTTCAGTTGTATTATGTTATCGAACCTATGTGAGATAGGGTGATGTGGTATCACCCCCGGGTATATGCATAGTAAGGTTATTCAGCGATTGGTTGGCTTTTGGAACAACTCTGGTCACGTTAGAGGATGAACGTGTGTTTAAGTGGGGGATGATGTAATGACCCGACCGGTCGTTTTGAGCTTTTGCACTTTCTTCGTCAGTTCTCGGGCATGCCTTGCCCCGTGTGGTGTATTATGACTTATGTAAATCATTGGTTTTGGTTTTAGGTTAATCAAAATCAATTTGGAAGAGCAGTTCTCAGTTTAAAGCTTATAAACTTGAAAGGTTTGACCAAGATTTGACTTGTTTGTATATGATCTTGGATTGTAATTTTCATAATTTGGTTAGCTCCGTTAGGTGATATGGGACTTAGGAGCGTGAACGGAATGCATTTTGAAAGTCCGTGGAAGGTTTAGGCTTGAATTGGCGAAATTGAGATTTCGGCGTTTTCCAGTTAATACGTGAGATTTTGATATATTGGTCGGAATAAAATTCTGAGAGTAATTGTAGCTTCGTTGTGTTGTTTGGGATGTGTGTGTAAAATTTCAGGTCATTCGGACGTGGTTTGGTTGGATTTTTTATCAAAAGCGTTTCAGAAGATTTTTGAAACTTTGGCTTGAAGATTGGTACAAGTTTGAATAAGGTTTTGGCATATGCCCTCTGGTTGAGGTCTCGGGGGCCTCGGGTGAGTTTCGGATTGTTAAACGGATGATATTTGCATATTAAAAATTGCATGTTTTGGCTTCAGTTCTGTTGTAGGTTTTTCTTCTTCGCTATCGCATGAGGAGGCTCGCGATCGCATAGAGTTATTTCAGGGGGCATCCAGGTTGCTCTTCACATTCTCATAGTTAGGGCTGCGATCGCATAAGTTTATGTTTCTATGCATCGCGGTCGCGTGGTCTCATTCGAGATCGCATAGTTGTAAGACTTTGGGCATCGCGTTCGTGTGAGGATATACGCGATCACATAGAGTGAATTTTGGGCCAGCAGTTTTGTGGTTCGCGATCGCGATGTGTTTTCCGCGATCACGATTAAGTAAAAGTCAGAGCTGGGCAGAATGTTTTAAAAGCCCATTTTCGCGAATTTGAGGCTAAGTTCCTCCATTATTGGTCATTTTTGAAGCTTTTTGAAGAGGATTGAAGAGGGATTCAAGGGGAATCACCTGGAGGTAAGATTCTTGGACTAAAAACTCGGTTATTATGTGAATTCCACCTAGTAAATCATGGAATCTAAGCCTAAAATTGAAGAATTAGGGCTTAATATTACGAGACTTTAAATGAGGATTTGAGGGGTCATTCAGACTCCGATTTTAGTGTTCTTGATATGTATAGACTCGTGTGAGGATGAGGATTTTATTGATGTTAATTTTATCGGATTCTGAGACGTGATCCCGGGGGCCGGGTTTGAGCAAATTTTGGGATTTTGATGTAAATTTGATATTTTTGAGTGGGCTTCGTTCCCTTTGCATATTTTAATACTTATGTACTGATTGTGGCTAGATTTGGAGCATCCGGAGGTCAATTCGTGCGGGCTAAGGCATCGCGGGTTAGAGTTTGGACCGGATCGAAGTAAGTAATGATTGTAAATACTGTCCTGAGGGTTTGAAACCCCGGATTACACATCGTTTTGTTATTTTGAGGTGATGAACACGCTAGACGATGAGCGTGGAGTTGTGCACCGTTGGGGATTGTGACCTTGTCCGTCTCGTACGACTGTTAAGTCATGTATTTGATTTGAAATCTTATGATATTCCATGTTTTATATATATTGGGTTGTATGCCATGTTTGGGGCCTTGTGCCGACCTGCTGAGACCCTTAGGGGCACTTTCACTATTTTTCCTCACTCTATTTGTTTTGAACGCATATCCTCAGTCATGTTTTACCTGCTTATTTGTTTAAATCTGGTTTTATCACTTTATTTCTTAAAAAATATGAAAACTATTTGGGTTGAGTTCCTTGTTTTAACTGATGGTCCGAGTGATCGTGAGGTTGATGACTGAGATAGACCGAGGGTCTGATTGTGAGGTTGATGACTGAGATAGATCGAGAGACTGATTTTGAGGTTAATGACTGAGAGAGGCAGAGGGCCTGGTTTTGAGGATCATATATCTGTGGATCGGGCTGCACGCCACAACAATATATTTATATATATGTATATGGATCGGGCTGCACGCCGCAGCGATATGTTAGATCGGGCTACACGTCGCAGCGATATAACGCTTGGGCTGTTGGAGTCCCTCCGAAGTTTGCACACCCCCAGTGAGCGCAGTCGATTATATATATAGATCGAGCTGCAAGCCGCAACGATATATGGATCGGGTTGCACGCCGTAGCGGTTACTATGTGGTACCTATTGAGCGTGAGTGCTGAGTGTGAGCGCCTATTGATAGGAGTTGAGTCACGAGTGACAGAGAGGCTAGCCCGAGGGGCGATAGATATATACATGCATGTGAGTGATGTTTGCCTGAGGGGTCTGATTATGAACTTATTAATTTTCACTTCTCTTTAGAGTGAGTTTCTATCAAATATGTTGATTAAATAACTGTTTTTCACTCATCTTTATACTGAGCCTCTGTCGAAAATGTTAGATAAATATTTTTAAACAACTTTCATTTAAGTTGGGGTTTATGAGATGTTCAGAACTTAAATCACTAATTTTGTTTTTGTTATTTCCACAGATATTTTCTTGTTAGGAGGTGTTTATGACTCATGTTTTGCCCGATGGGCTGTTTACGAACTATGTTTTGCCCGAGGGGCCGATTATGGTTTTCAGCTCTTTTATTATAAATGGTATTGAACTCCTACTGAATCTATCGGAAGGCATTTTGAATAATTTTTAGCAAAAGCTGGACTTTTTAAAAGAGGCGATTGACTCGTATTTTGATTTAGCAGCCTGTGTGCTTATTGAGTTTAACATAAATGTGAATTTATTGTTTCCTACTGCTCAGTCTTTATTTACTCTTATTACTTACTGGGTTGGAGTACTCACATTACTCCCTACACCTCGTGTGCAGATTCAGGTATTTCGAAACCCGGTAGCAGGCGTTGGTTGCTCAGACGCGGAGTCATCAGAGTTAGCAAGGTGGCTGCACGATGTTCGCGACACCGCTTCCTTCCTCTCATTTTCATTTCTGTACTTAGTACATTTTACTGTTTTTGTTGTATTTAGACCTTGGTAGATGCTCATGACTAGTGACACCCCGATGTCGGGCTTGTGTAATTATTCCGCACTTTTTTGTTAAATTTTCATTATGAGATTATTGTTTTATAAATGGTATAAAAATAACTTTTATTGGAAAATGGCTGATTCGGGAATTGTGTCGGCTGACCTAGTTTCACGATAGGCGCCATCACGACCGGGTCGGTTTGGGGTCGTGACACTATCAGTATCCTCAAATACCAAGCCCAAATATTGATACCATTCTCGGCCTTTTGGGTAAGAAATCAGTTTAATTCCAATTACCGGTAAGATGTTCATAGTGCTACGAGATGTTCAGACTTGGTCTAGTAGCACGCTCTTAGCAACACAATGGTCAATGGCTATACGCCCTTCAAAACCAAGAACGAGAATCTTGTTGCTTCATATTCAATGATGAGGCTAGCAATGGAGCCATGGATTTTGATGCTAGAAATTCAGAAAATTGTGCGTGAATGTCACATTTAAAATGTGTGTGGATATGAATTTTGACTTTTGACATGTTAAAAAGTACTCTCTTTTTTCAGCTAAAAAGTTCCAAATTGTCATGATTTGGCCCAAAAAAGGGTTAAGCTAGGAGTGACAAACGGGCGCGTCGGATCGGATATGGTTTGGGTTGATAACGGGTAATGAAAAAACGAATCAATTATCCGACCCGACTCATTTAATACGGATAAAAAATGGGTTAACCGTCGGATAATAACTCATATTATCCATGACTTCTTGTATATGATCACTTTTGGGAGACTTCTTAGTCTCTCTAACTTGAGGAACCCCAATTTGAGGCTTTACAAATGTAAAAGTTAGACCCATTGGTTACTCATTGGTTATCCATTTTCTAAATAGAAAATATGGTTCTTATCCATATTTGACCCATTTTTAAAAAGTTCATTATCTAATCCATTTTTAGTGTATAATTTGGATGGTTAATTGTTTTATTTGAACCATTTTGCCACCTCTAGCTTAAGCTATACTAGTGTTTGACCATAAATTACCAAATTTATTTTGAAAATTTTAATTTGGACGAAGTTTGATTTGAAGCATGTTTGAGAAAAATTTGCTTAAATCAAAACAAACATAACTTTACACAAAAAATGAAGAAGAAAAAGATCTATTTTACTAGGAGGTGGCGGCTGAGGGAAAGAAACCTAGCTTTAGAAGATGCAAGAATTAGGACTAAAAAAGCAAGGGATAAATAGAGAGAGCTTTTATCAAACTTGCACTAGAGTCCCTAGTTTGGCCATAAATTTTGCCCATATATAACTCATGTTTGGCATAAATTTTGCTCACATTTTGGCAAAATTTCAAGTCCCAAAATAACCCATATTGCTGATTTTGGACCAAAATTCAAAAACTTGGGAATTATATACATGTTTTTTCAAAATAATGTTGGAAAATATGTTTTGAAAACGTATGTCCAAACAGTTTCATCTTCAAACCAAACTTCACCAAAAATCAGATTTTTCAAAACAAAATTGGAATCTATGGTCAAATGCTAGCTTAGAGATTTGTATCCTTGATAACTTCTTGTGTGAATTAACCCCAGCCTCACTGCCCCCAGCTAGGGGTGTTCATGGTTCGGTTTGCATCGGTTTTTCCCTAAAAAGAAACCAAACCAAGTAACAATTTTTTAAATATTAGAACCAAACCAAACCAATTAAGTCGGTTGTTTCTTGATTCAGTTTATGTCGGGTTTTTGATTTTTTCGGTAATTTGTCGGTTTTTTCTTTAATATAAGACATACACTACCAAACACATATTCCTGCGATCACATTTTCAACATAACACTATCAAATCAATTGCCCTTTGAGAAATCTATTATTTACCAATATATTGATGATAATTGAATCAAATAGTGATGAATAATTTAAGGACTCAATTAAAAATATTTTATTTTTAATACGAAATGGATTCTTACACTTCACAAAGGAAACTACCAATCAAGCTAGATGAAAAGGTAAAGAACTATACTAAAAGTGCAAACTATACTAAAATAGCTACTCCTATAGTTGGTTCGGTTCGGTTTTTTCTGATTAAAACCAAACTCAAACCAAATTTGATCGATTTTTAAAATTCAAAGACAAAATCAAATCAAACCAAAAAGTATCGGTTTTTTTTATTGGTTTAGTTTGGTTTCGATTTGATTCGATTTTTCGGGTTTTGTTGAACGCCCCTACCCGTGAGAAATTTAAAAATAGCCAGATTTACCACTGGTCGTTGAAAAATAGCCAAGTTTCAAAAGTCATCGAAATTTAGCCACTTTAAATCTAAACGAAAATACTGTTCAAAATCCGAAAAAATATGCCCGCAAATTTTACGGGAGTTCCAGCATAAGTATGCTTGAACTCCCGTAAATTTTACGGGAGTTCCAAGATAACTATGCTGGAACTTCCGCAAATTTTACGGGAGTTCAAGCATAATTATACTGGAACTCCCGCAAATTTTACGGGAGTTCAAGCATAATTATGCTGGA
>MU751641.1:50642-95163 GCA_026770625.1 Nicotiana glauca
ATATATATATATATATATATATATATATATATATATATTCTCTTGAGGCATGCGAAGCATGGAATGTGTAATGATTCTTCTTCTAGATGGGATTGACGTAAGGTCGTGACTAGATGAGTTACAGTTCAGTTCTGCAAAGAAGTTCATAAATTTCTTAGGCAACGGGTAGCCTCAGGTAATCAAGTAAATGGCACCGCTAATTGGAAGTGATTTGACGAGAGTATATGTCTTGGTTGAGAAGGGTAATGTGATTAGACTGATGATACTTCGGTAGTATTGCAGCACTTTCTTGTTAGTTCGACTGGTGGTATTCGGGTTGCTTGATGGCACAGGGAGATTTTGAGTATGTGTCATGGAATTTTTGGATATTGAGCTGTGGCATGTGTTCGGACGGCAAAATTGGGATCAGGTATGATGATTCGTGTGCTATGTGGAATTGGAGGCGGAAGTCCTCATATTCGGCTATTGTGATGGTGGATCGTGTGTGTCGGCACCGTTTGGCGACTATTGGGATTTGGAGGCTCGAGTGAATCTTTCATTGCTGGCATGCTAGATTTTTAAATGTGATGTTGGAGTTCAGACTGGTTGTCTCAGTGTTAGATTAATTCTGGACTATTGCGTTATAGGCTATGCCGGAAACGCCACGGTTTAAGTGGTGACGTGCATTGGGTTATGTCCTTGTGGAGTGGTTTATATTTCAAAGACCTAGCGGACGGCTGGGAGGGATTGCTTTTCCTATTGAACCTTCGTGACGGATGGCAGTGCAGATGTTGCTACTATTGAGCCAGTTCCGGCGTTAAGGGACTTTTCGGATGCGTGTTCCAGCTTGAGTTGACTCGGTTGGCTCTGAATTGTGTTGTCGAGGGATAGGTTGACTCGACTGTTGTTGAGCTTATCAGCGATCTGGAGAGATCTATGAGTTGTTTTCTGCGTTGCGAGACATTATGATTTACGGGCTATGGGCACATCTGGTGCGGTGCTATCGGGATTCATAGTGGAAATTTTGGGGGAAACCTCAATTGTGCTTGAGTTTTGTAGCTTATAATGCTATATGTAGATATTGTATGCACTCCGTATGCTTACGACCGGTACTCGGTATCTTTTTGTAATGAGCAAATTTGGCTCGATGTGCATCTCCTTATGTGAGATATATGTATGGATCGGGTGGCACGCCGCCGTGGATATGTGTGGATCGGGTGGCACACCGCCACGGGTATGTTATTTGTATCGGGTTGCACGCCGCAACAGTGTGATGTTGAGAATAGATTTCCATATTTTCAAGTTAGGTAGCAAATTTGAACTAAGGGGATTTTCAGTAATGGAAGTCCTCTTGTTTAAATTTGGACTTGATCTTGAGGACCAAACCTTTAATTCCTTAAATAATAATATTAATTAAGAGGGTGTTTGGATGGGCTTAAAAGCTGGTCAAATCAGCTTTTAAGCACTTTTTTATTTTTTGGAGTGTTTGTCAACAAAAAAACTGCTTAAAAAAGCTAAAAAGTGCTTAAAAAAAGCCAAAAACAACAAGTTGGCTAACCCCAACTTTTTTTATTTTGGCTTAAAAGCCATTTTAGTTTGACCAATAAAATTACTATCTTGCCCTTATAAGTTTTTATAATACCAAAATTACCCTCTGCTTTCCTCTTCATCTTCATTTTTATAATACCAAAGTTTTTATATTTTTATCTTTTTAATAAGAAAAAGTGCTTACCACCATTTGTTTGCCAAACACTTCAACAACTTTTTTTAAGCTTCAACACTTTTATCCAAACATGTAAGTGCTTATTTAAAAAATAAGCTCCAGCACTTAAAAGCTGCTTTTAAGTACTTGTGCTTAAAAGCCACTTTTTAAAGCCAATCCAAACGGGCTCTAAGTCGTTTTAGAGATAATCATTAATAGAAAATACTAGTCCTTTTAGGATAGCCTTAAAAATAAAACGAAGTGCGTCGCGCTAAACAAAATTCATAAATTGCGTGGCCCTCTTTAATTACTTTATTAAAATTTTTAGAACTCGGGGCGTGCCATTTAGCGAATTTTAATGGCATCCCGCAAAGTTAATAACACGTTAGTCACTTTAGGCGCGTTCTTTAATAATCTTACCTTCCTAAATTCGGGTGTGCATTTCATCTTACCTAAATTCAAATCCCAAAACGTTGAATAAAATGTGTTGAGGATCCGGGTGCATTTCATATGACGTGATCCGAAAACATATTTTAAACGACGTTCAATTTCCTAAAAATTAATTAAAAGCGGTAAATAATTTTAAAATTGCACTATATGATGACATGTATTAAAATCAAATTTTTAGCCAACTATAATAGTTTAAGTGGCCGTGCTAGAACCATGGGATCCGTGGGTGCCTAACACCTTTCCTCCGGTCAATAGAATTCCTTATTCAGAATTTCTGGTTCGCAAACTCCATTTGGGAAGTCGAAATTTTCCTCGATTTGGGATTCAAAATAAACCGGTGACTTGGGACACCAAAATCCAAACCTATCCCAAGTGGAGACTCTGATAAATAAAAAATACCATTTCGAATAATGTTACTTAAATTGAAAAAACTCCCTTATACATCTATCCTTCGGGGTAGGTGCATAAAAAAGGAGGTGTGACAGCTCTGGCGACTCTGCTGGGGACACGAACCCAAAATTTCGGTTCAGGGTTCAAGAATTCGAGCTTAAAATAGATGTTATGATTGGTTATCAGTTATCTGATTTTCCTACATGTTTCATCCTAATATGCTAAATGCTTTACCACTTTGATATTTGGTGAATTGTATATATAAACTGCTACGAAACCCTTCCTCTCTCCGAGTCTTCTACATCATGGAGAAAGGTGCACTTCATGTGACTTCCCTTCTGTCTAGAGTCTTATCCCATTTTAGAACGAGGTTCGTTCAAGTTGCTAAGTCGGCGAAGCTTTTGTATTCCCGGTACGCTGCCCCCTTCCCCCCGGCTTGAGTTGTCCGCTCAGGTAAGCCAGGTCTAGAATAATAAACCTAGGGCTTAAAACCTAGTATAACAAAGCCTCATGCCGGATCCCTAGTAGGAATGTTTGTTTGCATCATGTGCATTTGACTTAGGGGACTCAACACAGGGGTTGGATCCGTCTAGGACAGGTGACCTGAAATGAGAAGACCATCCTGATGCATCTTACGTGCTACTTGTGCATTTATTTGATCGGCTATGCATGACCGGCTTGTAAATAATGGGAGAGAGTTGAAGGAAAATAGCAGTGTTAAGGTTAAGTGAGGGTAACCACTTATTTTGAAAAACCAATATACCAAATAGTATTGAAACTCTGCCGGATTTTTAAGAAAAAGACAAAGTTTTTTGTTGGTTTTGACAAATCTTCCCGAACTACGCCAGTTTGATTCTCGCCAAATGTGAGATACGTAGGCAACCCTCATCGGGTCCAACTTCTATTTTGCAAAATAACCAAAAAAATAACAATTTTTTTTAATTTGTGTCAAAAATAAGTCGGGTGATGTTATTCTTGTTAAAATAAGCCGAATGTCCCCAAAAGGGCACCGGAAGGCTGTTTTTGCAAGAACAGCCACCCTGAGTCATTTTAAACGGTTAGCGGGCACACCCTTAAAATCTTCTTCCCCGAAGTGCTGAAAGGCCATATCCGCAAAACCCTATCCTTGTTTTTCTTGAAATAAATTTTTTGACAAATAGCCACTTTTTTAGGTCAAAATAAAGCCTTAAATCACGTGCAGGATGAGTACAGTTGACATTGAATCCTTCTCAGTCCTGAGTGAGATCTCTTTGAAGCTCCACATATGGTGGAATGACCTAGGAAAGGGTAGCAGAGAAACGGTGGAAAAGATTCTGGGTGGCGTTGTCGGATTATTGAACATTAAGACAAGGCCGGATATTATTGAAGCATTGATACCTTTTTGGAATGTGTTCAGGTTCTCAGACTTCGAGCTTACACCGACATTAGAGGAGGTTGCAGGGTATGCAGGCCTTAACGGAAACCTCAGGGCGATATCCATTGGCACCAGGACCGGTAACTCTCCATAGATTTCTAGACTTATTAAGTATCAGCCGGGATGTTCAGGATAAGAATCTATCAGAGGGGTATTGCACACTCCACTTTTTGTACCACCGATATGGTAACCCGCGAGGTTTTGAGGAGCCCAACACTGGTTTAACACACGCTGGAAACAAAGATAAGTGGGAGGCATGTCCGGGATTAGCTTTCATGGTAGCTTTCTTGGGAGTCGTGATCTGCCCTTGAAAAGATGGTCACGTAGATGTTGGCCTCATAATAATGCTAGATGTGGCTATAAAGAAAACCAGCAGCACGGTGGTTCCTTTGATTGTGGCTGAAATGTATCGAGCTTTGACTAAATGTCAAGAAGGGGTAAATTCTTTCAGGTTTGCAATTTGTTGCTATAGCTATGGATACAAGAGCATCTCTGTCACCGGACTGGGTACATGAAATATGGTTTGACCGGGTTGAGCTGTATTAACGAATTTAAAACCCGGGTAACAGGTATTGAATTCCCTGAGGGTACCGAGGTTTGGCTATCATGTTTGAGATCTTTGACCACTGACAAAATTGAGTGGGCTTTCGGATGGCTTCCTGCCACTGAGGCAGTATACACATCAGCTGAAGTACCTTATATTCTTTTAATGGGCATTCGTAGTATCCAAACCTATGCTCCCTACAGGGTTCTGCGCCAATTGGGGAGATTCCAAACCGTCCACGGTGATGAAGATCTGAGCAAATAAGTCATCGAACTAGGCCCTAAAGTTGTATTTTCAGAGGGAAAAATTTGCCAAATATGGAATGAATGTAGGTATCATGAGCCTAAAACCGTAGTGCGGGATCAGGCTAAAGGTGAAGTGGACCCCAAATACTTATTCTGGTTTGGCAAAAGATTTCAAATTCCAGAGAGACCCGCCAAAAGGCCATATGTACAACAATTTACTGACGGGGCCCAGGTACAATGGGGGTGGCTAGCCAAGGAAAAGGAATACAGGGCTCGAATAGGAGCATTGGAAAAGCAAGTTCAGAATCTTCAGTTTGAAAATAGCTTGCAGGCTGCAGCCGATGAAGGTGACAAGAAGAAACTGACCCATGAAAATGAGGCTCTTAAAGCTCAGATCCCACAAATGAAAATAGATGCTAAAAATCAAGAAAGAAGTCGCTCCGATGAAAGGTTGATAAACGGACTAAAAAAGCAAGTCTTAGAGTGTCAGGAAGAGCTGGAAAAATTTGAAGGGAATATAGCAAAACTCCGAGCACAGTGGGAAAAGAACACAGAGGAAAGGGCCCAATTTGTGCAACAAATGAAAAGTAATTATGAGGGAACTATTGCTAATCTGAAAAGAAAAGTGAATACCCTTGAAGACAAGGCAGCCCAGCAGGACAGAATTTCAAGATGAGAGGGAACATTGCTATAGGCTAATGGCTGAGATGGAGAAAGAAATGAAGTTATTACAAGACCATCACTTCCACGACTCCCATGTGCTAGAGACTCGCAACCAGCAGATAAGCCGACTACTTCAGGAAAAGGACCGGATCAGAGAAAGAATTCGAACCATTACGGATAACATTGTCATGAAATGTCAAGCAGGCGAAAGAATGAGTCGCACTACCTTCTTTGCTACAGGGATGATCTTTGTTTGTCAAGTTATGAATGATTTGGAGTAGTTACAAGAGGGTCTTGCATGTAGGCCCGCAGCGATGCCGAATGACGCCCCGCAGGCCCCAGGATTTGAAGCTTTAATGTATTCCTAGTTATCAAGTCTGTATTATGTTATTTTGAGTCTGTTTTGTAATTTTCCCTTTTAAGAAAAAAAATGGTCTAGTATCTTTTGTAATCAAAGTTTTATTAATGAAAAATTGAAAAAACCCAAAAAATTATTTCCTTATTTTTATATTTATTTGCAAGAACTACGCTTGGTCTGATTCATGCGGGGTCATGATATGTAGGCAATCTCCATAAGATTCGACCGTAACCTTAAAAAAAATAATAGAATAGGAGGGAAGAAAATAAAAAGGAAGAACAAGAGTGGAAAAGAAACACAAAAAAAGAAAATAAGAAAACCGAGGGAAAGAAACCATGGCAAAGGCAAAGGCCAAGGCAAGAATGAAAGAAAAGAAAATGGAAAGGAAAGAAAAATCAAAATGAGAGAAAATGAGAAAGAGAAAGAAAAGGCAAGGAAAAAGAAATCAAACGAAAAGGAATGGGAAGGAAGCCGGGATGACGCATGAAACCGTTGCAAACATGTAGGCACTCATTTAAATGTATAGGTGCATCACACCCCAATGTGCGGTTACCTATCTATTAATTGTCTCAAACTAACCGTTTGTTGCTGTCAATTTCTAGCTTAGGTTTATAGAAATGGTGGTTGGTTTTTGGTAAACTGGCATCGCATCGGTATTTTACCAGATCAAAAGGAAGTATAGAAATGTCATCTGAAATGACTTTGCCACCAGTTCTCATCATAGAAGACAACCCCATCTCAGGGATGCCGGCCTCCGAGTCCGCTACAACTGAAGAAAATTGGATATTACGTCTCCAAGTTATGGAGATGTGGGATGCATGGACTAACGGAAGAGAGCGTCCAAATGCTATCCCTGGCTTTCCTGAGTTGTTCCCGAGATTCGGGGATACTTCTAACATCCCCATCAGCCATCCGAATACCCCATTAGGACAACCAACCATGTCTGCTCACTTTGTAGGAACACCTTCCGAGGTATGCCCCCAGGTGTTCACATCAGGAGTAGCTCCCAATATTTTTACCGCTCCACCATGCTCCTACCACACAGCCTTCGCTACCTAGGCCCGCTTTTGATCCCTCGGCCTTCACTTTCCAAAATCCTATTTTTCAAGTGGATCCTCCTCAATATCCCACATACACTTACTCCCAACCACCCTCGTTTGAGCTTACACCTGGACAAGATAAAACTTCTAAAGCGCCTGAGCAGGATAAGATGGCAAAAATGATGATGAGTTTAGAGCAGAGTCTGAAAAATATGCAAGGATTAAGCGGGCAGAAGAGTGTTTCTTATAATGATATGTGCATGTTCCCTCATGTGCACCTGCCCATGGGATTCAAAACGCCGAAGTTTGAGAAATATGATGGGCATGGCGATACCATTGCTCACCTTAACTAGTACTGCAACCAATTGCGTGGGCCTGGCGGAAAAGGGGAGTTGTTAATGGTTTGGAGAAAGTTTGGTAGCCATAGCTTCAGAATGGTATATGGATCGGGACATATCTCGATGGCACATTTGGGACAATCTTGCCAGGGATTTTGTTCGACAATTTCAGTACAACATAGACATTGCACCAGACAGGAAATCCTTGGAAAATCTAAAAAAGAAATCCTCAAAATTTTTTTGGGAGTACGCGATTAAGTGGTGCGAGCAAACATCGAGGGTAAAACCTCCAATGGATGAAGTGGAAATGGTCACCGTATTTCTTCAGGCCCAGGAAGCCGATTACTTCCAGAACATGATGTCAGCTATGGGCAAACCTTTTGCAGAGGCAATTAAGATCGGTGAGATGGTGGAGAATGGTTTGAAAACGGGTATAATCTTAAGCCAGTCAGCCATCAGAGCAACCTCCCAAGCCATTCAAGGCGGGTCTGGAGGAATGGCTAAAGGAAAGGAGAAAGAAGAAACGTCTATGGCAGCATTAGGGGCAAGAAGACACCGTACTCCCAGACCCATGTTTTCTGAAAGAACCCCTCAACATTACTACCCTTATCATGACATAGCTTATGCTCCTCCACCTTAGGCGGTCATGAACGCTCAACCCTTCGCCCGGCCGTAGCCACATGCCAATAGAAATCAAGCCCCATTCCCAAGAAATCAGCCTCCCCACCAGAACCATTATAATCCTCGACCTCCGCGGAATTACTTTCCTCCCCGGGAACCACCTGGAAGACAAAATTTTACCCCAATTGGTGAATCTTATGCTAATCTATTCCCGAAACTTGTCCAAATGGGTCTACTGTAGCTGGTCCCCCAAACGAGGCATAACCCAGCATCACCTGCCTTCAGAGCAGTGTCAGGTGCGCTTATCATTCAGGGGCGGAAGGCCATGATACAAATGACTGTTGGACTCTGAAACGAGCGGTGGAGAAATTAATAGAGCAGGGGAAGATAGTGCCGAGGGACGAGGAAGTCCCAAATGTGACCAACAATCCTTTGCCATCCCACAATAATGGGCATGTGATTGGGATGATTTGTGAGGATAAAGAGTTCGATCCAACATTAAAGGCCATCATTGCTATCGCTAACATAGAAAGAAAGCCAAAGGTTGCCCCAAAGCAAGATAAAGGGGAGAAGAAAAATAAAGTCACCAAGACAGAACTAGAAAACAAAGCTGAAACAAGAACAGAGGCGTTACCTCCCAAAGACGAAATTCTCTATGTCCCGCGAGGCCGTCAATAAAAGTAGCTGATTGTGAGCCCTCCAAATAAATTGGAGGTGAAAAAAAGGAACACAAGTGTACGTACCCAAGCAAGCCTATGTGGTGCGGGGGACAATCAAACCACCTCGGCTGAGTGAGCCAGTGGTTATTGGATGCGTACCACAGAAGCCTATGACCAACCCTGCTGCAGTGCCGTGGAATTATCATCAGACGGTGGTTACGTATAAAGGAAAAGAGATCTTGGGAGAGCTTCCAGAAAATGTTCCCGTTGAAAAGTACTCAAACATAGAAGAGATAAACAATGCTACCAAAAGGCGTTTCCCACCTAAGAAACCTGTAAGTGCTGAGGAGGCAGAAGTTTTCTTTCAAAAGATGAAAATGGCCGACTATGAGCTGGTCGATCAGTTGCGAAAATGTCCTGAACAAGTGTCTTTACTATCATTATTGTTGAAATCCCCTGAGCATCAAAAGGTGTTAATGAAAACTCTGAATGAAGCCTACGTGCTAGTTGAAACTTCGGTAGAACAACTTGAAAGAATGGCGGAAAGGTTCTTTGCTGTCAATCAAATCTCATTCAACAAAAATGACTTGCCTCCAGAAGAAGCTGCTCAGAACAAAGCCTTGCACTTAACCGTTAAATGTGAAAGGTATTATGTAAAGCGAGTCATGGTAGACGGAGGCTCGGGTGTTGACATTTGCCCACTCTCCACACTTCAGAGAATGGAAATCGGGACGGGAAGGATTCGTCCCAACAATGTCTGTGTGAGATCCTTTGACGGCATCAAAAGAGATACCATCGGGGAAATTGACCTAATCTTGACCATTCGACCGGTGGACTTCGAGGTGACATTCCAAGTGCTGGATATGGATACATCTTATAACTTTCTTCTGGGAAGGCCTTGAATCCATGCCGCTGGAGCTGTGCCTTCTACCCTCCACCAAATGGTGAAATTTGAATATGAGGATCAAGAAATTGTGGTCCATAGAAAAGATGAACATTCGATCTATCGGGACCCATCTGTCCCAAGCCTAGAAGCGAGGGAGAGTAGTGAGCACATAGTCTACCAAGAATTTGAAGTTCTGGTGGAGGATCAGCATGAAGAAGGAAACCCTTGCCCTCAACCTTTCCTATCCAATGCCTCGATTATAGTGGCCAAGGAAATGATCAGACATGGTTTCAAGCCAGGAAAGGGACTTGGAAAATCTCTACAAGGAATATCTGAGCTAGTGACTCTGCCTACCACCAAAAAGTTCTTCGGGATAGGTTTCCACCCTACCCCAGATGATGTAAAGTGGGCAAATGAGAGAAAAAAGGAAGGATAGGTTTTGCCACAGCCATTGCCACATTTGTATGAAATCTTTGTCAAGCCTAAGTACACTGAAGAGGAAGATGATGAGGTTTTCACGGCTGAAGAAATTGAGGAACTATGTGGGGCAATGAGAAAAGTACTCTACGAAACCCACATGGTTCAGTCGGGAGAGGGCACTAGCACCGCTGAGGTGTTATACATAGGACCAAACACCAAGCTTCAAAATTGGAAGGCTATGCCATTTTCGATCAGGCGGGAGTCCCGGTAGACCTGTCCTGCTATTTTTTTGCATCTTGAGTTATTCTAGGGTGTAACTCGGATGTTTCTTTAGTTTCTTGTCTTTAAATTCCCAATGTAAACCCTATTATCTTCCCAATTCCAAGAAATAAAATCAATATTTCATCGTTCATTTTTTTGTTTATTCTTTTCGATTCTCTTTCCTCTTTTATTTCTTCTTTTAAGTTATACTAATTCGGCTTTAAATAACACGACATGCTTGCGGACTTCATGCCCAGATCCAAACACGTTGTCTAATTGTGAAATAATGAACCAAGAACTGGAATATGATAAATAAGAGGCTTTTAGGGAAATAAATCGAGAACTGGAACAATTTGAGAATAAAACTAAGCCAAATTTGAATGATACTGAGCCGGCCGACTTGGGAACTTCTGAGGAAATCCGGGAAACCAAAATAAGCATTCACACAAATAAGAAAACTCGAGATGTGATAATCCAATTCCTGTTTGAGTTTAAAAATGAGTTTGCTTGGTCGTATGACGACATGCCAGGGCTGAGTTTTGATCTAGTGGTGCATAAGTTGCCAACTTACCCTGATTTCCCTCCGGTCCAGCAAAAGCAAAGAAAGTTTAAAATTGACATCAGTGATAAGATCAAAGAAGAAATCACGAAACAGTTGAAAGCAAGGGTAATCCAAGTAGTTCGGTACACTACATGGTTGGCTAATGTAGTCTCGGTTCCAAAGAAAGATAGGAAAACCCCGGTGTGTGTAGATTACAGAGACTTGAATAGGGCAAGTCCCAAAGACAATTTCCCTTTGCCCAACATCCACATCCTTGTTGATAACTGCACCAAACATGAGATACAGTCCTTCATGGATTGTTGTGCAAGATATCACCAAGTGTTGATAGATGAAGAAGACGCAGAGAAAACGGCTTTCACCATACCCTGGGGTACATACTGTTACCGGGTTATGCCATTTGGCTTGAAGAATGCTGGAGCAACCTATATGAGGGCCATGACCGCCATCTTCCATGATATGATGCATCAGGAGATAGAGGTGTATGTGGACGACGTAATCATCAAGTCCCGAACTCAGGCTGATCACATTCGAGATTTGAGAAAGTTCTTCGAGCGGTTGCGCAAATATGATCTGAAGCTGAACCCGGCTAAATGTGCATTCGAAGTTCCATCGGGAAACCTTCTGGGCTTCATAGTTAGTAGGAGAGGTATCGAGTTAGACCCAACAAAGATAAAGTCTATCCGAGATTTGCCCCCTCCAAGAACCAAGAAGGATGTGATGAGCTTATTGGGCAGATTAAATTATATCAGTCGGTTCATTGCTCAACTGACTTCCACATGTGAGACCATATTCAAGTTATTGAAGAAAGATGCAACAGTCAAGTGGACGGATGAATGTCAAGAAGCCTTCGACAAGATCAAAGAATATCTGTCAAATCCACCAGTCTTGGTCCCACCAGAGCCAGGGAGACCTCTTTTCTTGTATCTGACGGTATTGGAAAATTCTATTGGATGTGTCCTCGGGCAACACGATGTAACTGGGAAGAAAGAACAGGCAATCTACTACTTGAGTAAGAAGTTCACCAGTTATAAAGCAAAATATACTCTGTTGGAGAGAACCTGTTGTGCCTTGACTTGGGTCGCTCAGAAGCTAAGACATTATCTGCAAGCTTATACCACTTACCTCATAACCAGGTTGGACCCCTTGAAATACATATTCTAGAAACCAATGCCCACAGGGAGATGAGAAAAATGGCAGATTCTGCTCACTGAATTCGACATAGTCTATGTCACCCGCACGACGATGAAAGCCCAGGCATTGGCAGATCATTTGGCTGAAAATCCGATTGACGAGGAATACCAACCGTTGAGCACTTACTTCCCAGATGAAGAGGTAAACTCAATAGAAGCAATCTATGAAGATACTCATGCTTGGAAAATGTTCTTTGCTGGAGCAGTAAACGCCAAAGGTGTGGGAATTGGGGCAATCTTGATCTCACCTACTGGTCAACATTACCCAGCTACAGCTAGGCTTAGGTTCTTCTGCACGAACAATACTGCTAATTATAAAGCCTGCATCATGGGTATGAATATGGCGATTGGCCAAGATGTTGAAGAGTTATTGATCATGGGGGATTCCGATTTGATTATCCGGCAAGCCTAGGGAGAGTGGGAGACCCGAGATGTTAAGCTCATTCCCTATCGGCAACATGTGGAAGATCTCACCAAGCGGTTCAAGTCGATAGAATTCAGGTACGTACCTCGGTGTCACAATGAACTAGTTGATGCACTCGCCACTCTAGCTTCGATGCTGCCTTACCCAAGCAATGCCCATATTGATCCTTTAGAGATTCAAATCAAGGAAAGGCATGGTTATTGTAACATGATTGAAGTAGAGCGAACCATCCAGCCATGGTATCATGACATTAAAAGGTTTTTGAAAATACAAGAATACCCTGAGCAAGCTACTGGAGATCAAAAGAGAACCATCAAATGCAATGCGGGTGGTTTCTTCTTAAGTGGTGATGTCTTGTATAAGAGGACCCCAGACCTCAACTTACTGAGATGTATTGACGCTGAGGAAGCCAGAAGAATTATGCATGAGGTACATACAGGAGTGTGCGGACCTCATATGAATGGGTATATTTTGGCAAAGAAAATCCTTCGGGCAGGATATTATTGGATAACTATGGAGAAGGACTGCTTTAGTTTTGTCTGAAAATGCCATCAGTGTCAGGTGCATGGTGATTTGATTCATTCACCTCCAACAGAACTGCATCCTATGTCAGCACCTTGGCCATTCATTGCCTGGGGCATGGACGTCAATAGGCCAATCGAGCCAAAAGCCTCAAATGGACATAGATTCATATTGGTTGCTACTGACTACTTCACGAAGTGGGTTGAAGCCATCACTCTCAAGTCATTCACCAAGAAAGCTGTGGTAGACTTTGTGCACTCTAATCTTATTTTCCACTTTAGCATTCCTGCAACTATCATCACAAACAATGCTACCAATTTGAATAGCTGTTTGATGGAAGAAGTATGCGAATAATTCAAAATAATGCATAGAAACTCCACTCCCTACCGGCCCAAAGCCAATAGTGTTGTTGAAGCAGCGAACAAGAACATCAAGAAAGATGATTCAGAGCTCCAAACAATGGCATTAAAAGCTGCCTTTTGTATTATTGGGATATCACACCACGGTGCGTACTTCTATAGGAGCAACCCCGTACTTGTTGGTTTATGGAACTGAGGCTGTTATACCCGCAAAGGTAGAAATCCCTTCGCTTAGGATCATCATTGAAGCAGATATTGAGGACAGTGATTGGGTCAAGACTCGGCTGGAACAGTTGTCTTTAATTAATGAAAAACGAATGGCCACGGTTTGTCACAAGCAGTTGTATCAACAAAGAATGGCCCGTGCCTATAACAAGAAAGTACGTCCCAGGAATTTTGAAGTGGGACAACTCGTGTTAAGATGCATTCTTCCTCATCACCAGGAAGCAAAAGGAAAATTCGCTCCTAATTGGAAGGGTCCGTACATCATCCGAAAGATATTGCCGATAGGAGTATTGTATCTGGGAGACATCGAAGGAAATGATCCTGAAGCAACAGTCAATGCAGATGCAGTAAAAAGGTACTATGTTTAGGCTTGCTGCAGTGATGACTTTTGTGCAATTGAGATGACGAAGGCTTTCCTATCCAAATACTATAAGCCCTTCGCAAACCCCTTTGAGTCGGTCACTCTTCTTTAGTTACCCTTTTTGGAACCCGGAAGTACTATTAACAATAAAAAAAAAAAAAAGAAAGAAAGAAAGGAAAAATAAAGGAAGAAAAAAAAACAAAAACAAAAACACAAAAACAAATGTTCTTCCTGAACTACGTCTGACTTGATTCCGAAAGGATATATAGGCAGCCTCTCTCTAGGGTTTAGTCATACCAAAACAAAAATCCCAATTTTCCCAAAAAGTGAAACTGGGGCAGATGATATAATGGCTCGACCATGAGCCCGCCAAAACGGTTCCAAGGTTGTGATTCCGTCCAAGATTCTTTTACCCATAAACCATGTCCAAGTCCTTCCGATCAATTGGCAAAGGCGTGGGAAGCGAAAAACATCATTGTTGGAATTTGATGCAATCCAAATTGAGAGAAATAAAATGAGAGAGTCTTATCGGTGAAAACCTACGGGCACCATAAGGTAATGGTGAGTAGAGAAATTAAAAATGAGAGAGTCCGCTTAGTGAAAACTCGTAAAGAGCACTATCGGGCGATGGTGAGAAGAGAAATGAGAGAGGTCGATTGGCGAAAACCCGCAAAGGGCGCTGTCGGCCGAAAAGAAGACATCTCACCACTAAAAAAATCCTGGCAAGGTTCCCTGGTTTTGAAATGTGAATCAACAGGTTTACGAGAAGCTGGAAAGTTTGTGCGGGTCGGATATCCAGTCCAAGAAGCATGTCATTTCTATTCGAAGCCGGCATGCACTCCCCAGATAAGTCCTTCTTTCCCCCCGAAAGGGACACTGCTTTTTAAACTCATCTTCTTGCCTTTGTTTACTTTTCTTTGAATCCCTTTCGATTTAACTCTGATTTCGGAACTATTGCAAAGAAAAGGTGGCAGGACTAGTTTTACAGGGCTCCGCCTAGAAAAAGCCAAAGAAAGAACCCAGCCTCAACGGGTGCGTCAAGCCAATCCCGAATGGCCATGATTATGGATGCTTTTAAAGCAAGGACATTGAAAAGGAAAGAAAGTCAAGGACAAAGGTCCTAAGAGTAAATTAAAGTGAAAAGGCAAAGCCCCACACGGGCAAACCGTTGTGAAATCCTAAAAGTTGAGTCTTCCTGTTTGAAAGAGAGAGTAGTCCTCAAAACCAGCAAGCAACAGAGGTCCTCAACAGAAGCTAGGCCAAGATCAATCAATCAAGGACACAAAACCAACCACCGTTTCAAACTAACAATTGTTTTTTGTTTGAAAATTGAAACAGGTGAGTGTAACCAATAGAAAAGAAATGTGCAAGTGCTGAAACAGCTTTGCAGCAAATAATCAATGCAAAAGGGAAGTTTCCTCCAAGTTCTTTACTGCATCTTATCAGAAAACAATAAAAATAGACATAACAAAAGAAAAAAATAGAAAAAAAAGAGAGGATATTTTAGGATTCCCAACATCAACCTGTTACTTTCTTAGCCAACATTAGGGCTACAACCCCTGAGTTGTGTATTTTCATTTAGCCAACATTAGGGCTCCAACCCCTGATTTGAGCGTTTTCCTTTTAGCCAACATTAGGGATCCAACTCCTGAGTTGAGCGTTTTTCCTTTTAGCCAACATTAGGGCTCCAACCCCTGAGTTAAGCATTTTTTATTTTAGCCAACATTAGGGTTCCAACCCCTGAGTTGAACATTTTCCTTTTAGCCAACATTAGGGCTCCAACCCCTGAGTTGAGCGTTTTTCCTTTAGCCAACATTAGGGCTCCAACCCCTGAGTTGAGCGTTTTTCCTTTAGCCAACATTAGGGCTCCAACCCCTGAGTTGAGCGTTTACCCTTTTAGCCAACATTAAGGCTCCAACTCCTGAGTTGAGCATTTTCCCTTTAGCCAACATTAAGGCTCCAACCCCTGAGTTGAGCGTTTTTCCTTTTAGCCAACATTAGGGCTCCAACCCCTGAGTTGAGCATTTTTCCTTTTAGCCAACATTAGGGCTCCAACCCCTGAATTGAGCGTCTTCCTTTTAGCCAACACTAGGGCTCCAACCCCTGAGTTGAGCGTTTTTCCTTTTGGCCAACATTAGGGCTCCAACCCCTGAGTTGAGCGCCTTTCTTTTAGCCAACATTAGGGCTCCAACCCCTGAGTTGAGCATTTTCCCTTTTAGCCAACATTAGGGCTCCAACCCCTGAGTTTGAGCGTTTTCCCTTTTAACCAACATTAGGGCTCCAACCCCCGAGTTGAACGTTTTCCTTTTTAGCCAACATTAGGGCTCCAACCCCTGAGTTGAGCGTTTTCCTTTTTAGCCAATATTAGGGCTCCAACCCTTGAGTTGAGCATTTTCACTTTTAGCCAACATTAGGGCTCCAATCCCTGAGTTTAGCGTTTTTCCTTTTAGCCAACATTAGGGCTCTAACCCCTGAGTTGAGCGTTTTTCCTTTTACCTAACTTTAGGGCTCCAACCCCTGAGTTGAGCGGTTTTTCCTTTTAACCAACAGTAGGGCTCCAACCAATGAGTTGAGAATTTTTCCGTTTAGCCAACATTAGGGCTCCAACCCCTAAGTTGAGCATTTTTCCTTTTAGCCAACATTAGGGCTCCAACACCTGAGTTGAGCATTTTTTCTTTTAGCCAACATTAGGGCTCTAACCCCTGAGTTGAGATTTTTTTCCTTTTAGCCAATATTAGGGCTCCAACCCCTGAGTTGAGCATTTTTCCTTTTAGCCAACCTTAGGGCTCCAACCCCTGAGTTGAGCATTTTTTCCCTTTAGCCAACATTAGGGCTCCAACCCCTGAGTTGAGCGTTTTTCCATTTTGCCAACATTAGGGCTCCAATCTCTGAGTTACGCCTTTTAGAGCAGGGTTCCATTCCCTAATCCGTTCCATTGTAGATAAATACAATTATTTAAAATGAAATGAAAAAAAGAGAATGAGTTCAGATTTTGCCACAAATAACTCACGAAATTTACCTAGTGAAAACTGGGGCAGAAAATTTTTGTTCGTTTGTTTTTGTGCCTGAGCAGGTCTAACATCGTGGCACAAGGGTGCGAGACGACCGATAGAATGAGTCTCAATCCAGAATAAAGAAAAGAAGAAAAGAATAAAAAGAAATGAACTCAAATGTTGAAGCAAACAAAGGTGCGGGTTGCTCAGAATTTGATTGATGTCACAAGCTCCGCCGATCCCGCTTTGACCCAATGCTGAAGGAAGAAACAACACCTATAACTTGCGAGCATCAACATTTAGATCGGAGTCCACGGAAAAATCAGCTAAGACTCAAGATCAAGCTTCAAAAGATTTATAGATAGGAATCTTGTAACTCATAGTTGATAGGCATAGCTAGCTTAGCTTCGATTTTCCTTTTGGTGTAATAAGGAGCTCAACAAGCGGTAGCAGTAGCAACAACAGTGAAATCATAGCTCCTAGTAGTCCCAGCTACCAAACCTTCCAGAACTACACTGACCTGATTCCTTTATAGCCAAGGATATGTAGGCAACCTCTGAAGCAGGGTTCAGTCAGACATTTTTCAAAAATGCTTCCCATGGAGTGCCAGCAGGAAAAAATCTCTCATAATTGCTCATTTATCTTTGCCCGAAAACCCTTCGTGTCTCCGAGCAAAGAGGGGCAGCTGTGAGCACGTGATTTTTGCCTCGCTTGAATTATTCCTATAGAATCATAAAGTTAGGATTTTTCCATTAATTATTTGTTTTTTAGATTTTAATCGCATGTTTGTTTGCATTTTGTGTGCATCTTTAATTAGTATAATTCATAAAAAATATAAAAAATATAGTACTTTTGCATTTATAATTCAATTTTATATTTTTAGTTTTATTAGTTAATTAATATTACCAAAAAGAAGAGAAAATAACAAAAATAGTCATTTTACATTTTTATTTAGTTTTCTTTTTAAATCGGGATTTAGTTAATTTTAGGAAAACTAATTAGTTTAATTTTAGAGTTAAGTCAGGTCTTTGTTATTTTTAATTTTTCTTTTAACAAAACCAAAAAATATAAAATAGAAATTCAAAATTAGAAGTCTTAATAAAATAAAAAAAAAATCAGTTTTGGGCCAAATATTCCAGCACAAGCCAATCCCTCTCCCAAATTCGTTCCCCAATCTAGCCCAACCCATGGCTCCCCCGGTCCAGGCCCTTGTATCTAAAACGACGCCATTTTGGACTCAAGTTAATCTCGACCGTCTAGGTGTTTTAATCAAACGGTCGAGAAGTCCCTATACTTAAATATATAAGTGTCGCATCCCCCCCAACCCCCTCTCATCGTTGTCTCCCACACCCCTAACACATGAACCCTAGCACCGCCGTCCGCCGTCCGCCGAAAATCGCCTTTGCCGGCGACAAGTCTCCAAATGACCCCAAATTTACACTGTAGGTTCTCCTCCCTCTCCTCTTTCTGAATCCATACTCCTTTCCCTTCAAATCCTAGCCAAATCTCTTGAATCTTGAATCAAAGAGAGGCGACTAAACCCTAAATCATCCAAATCCAACCAAACTAACACCATATAGCCTCCTCACCTCCTTCGTTACAAACCCATAGTCTATAGCCTTCAAATGTCACCGGAGCTCCTCGAATTTCAAATCTTAGAGTGGCAGAACCCTAGAAGTTTGAATTTCTTGAACTATTCCCAATTTTCTGAGTCCAGAGTTTGACTCGAGCCAAGAAATAATGTGTTCGTTTGTCCTTGGTAAAGAACAAATGCTTACATCATTCCGAGGCTCGAATCGGAGTCCAGCATCTGTTCTAGCCTTACGTAGGTGAGTTTTCTTTACTTCCTTCTTTTATTCATTTAAAATTAGTTTTCTGATTCATGCTTTATTTTTATTTTTGTTGGCAGCAACTAGTATTCTAGGTTTTGTATTTTAGATTAGTTTAAACTTCTGATTTTTGTTTTTTCTGATTCGTATTGATGCTAATTCATGACTAGTGTGGTTGAGTGGATTAATTTGAATTGTTGAGGTTTAATTTAGGATTAAAAATAGGTTTAGTACAATTTGATTAATCGTAGGTTTATTTGAGTATTACTGCTTCCATATGACATTTTTACTTTGTTTTGAATCGCTTCCATTTGATAGTTTACTGCTTTTCAATGATGCATTTAGCCGTAGGATTCACATTAATTAGATTTAAACCAGGTTCATTAGGTTACAAGATTATTAATTCAATTTTAGAAATTGTTTGGTTATAGCTAGACCTTTCCAGCCCCTGTGATTGATTAACTATGGCTATTTGACCAAGTTGAAAAGGGTTGGGGTTGGTTAGTAATTTTAGGGTTAATTAAGGATAGTATAGGTATTTCAAAATAAGGGAATCCTGCAAGTAACTGAAATTGGAAACCCCTAGAACCTTCTAGCCTAGGGTTCCAATTAAAATTTCAGGAAGTTAATAGCATAACTTGGAAAATAAGCCAATAAGTAAAGGACTAACTAGCTAAATCTGAAAATAAAAGAAGGACTTAGGGTGTAAAACAAAAAATCTGAGGCAGCCCTAGTTTTGCCTATAAAAGGCATGCCCATTGCCTTATTTCACAAGTTTTGGAGATCTGAAAATTCAAAAACAAGTTTCTAGAAGCCTAGTGAGATCAAATATTCAAAAAAAAAAAATCCAAAACAAATAGCCTTAGAAATACTGCAAAGTCCTGAAACTTTCAGGCAGCCAAAAACTCTAAAAATATTATTCCATTGAAGTTTTTCTTAGGATAATTTTGAATTCCAGCTGTTAAATCAAATTTCTGGCCTATACACGATTAAAAAGTGGTTTGAATTGTTTTGGAAATTTAGTAGCTGAGGTTTAAGAGCTCCGGGTTAATTTCTGGGTTTCGATTTAGTCATTCAAGCTATTCTATTGCATTCATCCTTATTTTCCTGGGATTTTGGATATGTGATTGCTGTTTTGTGTTGAAATAACTGCTGTTGTTCATTGCTGCTAGCTGACTCCTGTTTCATCACACTTTGCTTCAATTTTCAAGTACAAATCATGCACTTTGGCAATGTAATACTTGATTTAATAATGAAATGAAGCTCTATTGCGATCTAGCTCTACCTGCTGCCCAAATCTTACTGCATTTGCTTCTAGAATAGTGTAGTTGACTTCCATTTAAATAGTTATATTCTCTTGCTATAATTAAACATGGACTATGGACTATGATATATTTAGATTCAATTGATCATCTAGTTTAGCATTAAATTTGTTGGTTGTATAGCAATTCATTTAGGTCATAATGTTTGAGTTATTGTTGGTTATGAATCAGGGAAATCCTCCACAATAGATCTACAATGATAGTGATTTTAGGTAAGATCTATCAAGGTTCCATCATGTTATATCAAATGTTAGCTCAGATTCATAGTCTAAATATTGTTAGAACCTAAAAATTAATTACAAGTTTATTTGTGTAAATAGGTATCCTGGACATACACGTATGGTTGACAATGTCATTTATTTTTTTAAAAAAAAGTTAGTCTGATCATATACTGTTAATCTCTTTGAGTTGTTTAAAAATGTTCTAAGGCTGGATAGTGAATAGGTCCAGTTTTCCTTTGATAATTTAGTGCTTTTTTTTTTTCATAGTGTTAATGATTTTAAACATAGATCCCGAGCAACTGTATTTCTATTAATTGTTGTTTGTCTGTAGTTCTCTACAATTCCTTTGAATGCAATCCAAATTGGCCTTGAATATTGTTTTATTAGAACATGCCATTAATTTAAATGGGTTCAAAGTACAACCCTCATGGGTGCGTTCGGATTGGGCTCCTCGCGAGGCCCAAATGTCGGATAACTCCACGAAGGGAGTTAGTTACCCAATTCCATCCCTGAGCCCAGTTCTCACTCATTTTGAACTGGGCTGACTTCGTCTTTCTTTTGTTTATTTTTAGATTTAGACTAGGCAAGTTTTCAGAAATAATAAGGGTCAAATTTGGGCCTTTCAAGTTAGGTAGCAAATTTGAACAGGGGATTTTCAGTAATGAAAGTCCCCTTGTTTAAATTTGGACTTGATCTTGAGGACCAAACCTTTAATGCCTTAAATAATAATATTAATTAAGTCATTTTAGAGATAATCATTAATATAAAATACTAGACCCTTTTAGGATGGCCTTAAAAATAAAACGAGATGCACCGCGCTAAACAAAATTCATAAATTGCGTGGCCCTCTTTAATTACTTCATTAAAAATTTTAGAACTCGAGGCGTGCCATTTAGCGAATTTTCATGGCCTCCCGCAAATTTAATAACACGTTAGTTACTTTAGGCGCGTTTTTTAATAATCTTACCTTTCTAAATTTGGGTGTGCATTTCATGTGACCCAAATCCAAATCGCAAAACGTTGAATAAAATGTGTCGAGGATCCGAGTGCATTTCATGTGACGTGATCCGAAAATATATTTTAAATGAACGTTCAATTTCCTAAAAATTAATTAAAAATGGTAAATAATTTTAAAATTGCACTATAGGATGATATGTATTAAAATCAGATTTTTAGCCAACTATAATAGTTTAAGCGACCATGCTAGAACCACAGGATCCGGGGGTGCCTAACACCTTCCCTCGGGTCAACAAAATTCCTTATTCAGAATTTCTGGTTCGCAGACTCCATCCGGGAAGTCGAAATTTTTCTCGATTTGGGATTCAAAATAAACCGGTGACTTGGGACACCAAAAGCCAAAAGCTATCCCAAGTGGCGACTCTGATAAATAAACAATCCCATTTCGAATAATGTCACTTAAATTGGAAAAACTCCCTTATACATCTATCCTTCGGGGTAGGTGTGTAAAAACGGAGGTGTGACAGCTGGTATCTATGATCATGACATGCATTTCAGATTAATCAGTCTAGACCGTTCACCTAATCATATTTCATTTTGCGCCTCATCTTCATACTTCAAAACCGGGATTTTCTATAATCCAATCTCTCTACAAAATCATGAACCTCATTCGGCTTGCAGTTCCCTAAAGGGTTTTCACCAACAAACCTCTCTCATTTGTTCATCTCTCGACTCACCGTCGCCTTATGGTGCCCGCGGGGGTTTTCACCAATAAGACTCTCTCATCTTTCCATCGCCTTACGATTTCCGTGAGGGTTTCTACCAATAAGACTCTCTCATTTATTCATTTTTCCTTGTGTAAAAAGGAGTGTTGCCCCTGATGAATCATACCTCTATCTCGCTCGACTTGGCATTCTCAAAGATTGATCAGAAGGTCTTTCTTTGGACCGTAATGTAGGCTTTTCGATTGGGTTAGAAAGAAAGGATATCATAAAGGCTCAAAACAATTTAAAATGAAAGGGTTCAGAATTACAACTTTTGGAATCAGATCTTTCGCAACACCACAACTTCTGTCCCAATTTCTTTGCTAGGGTAACTTTGAATTTTTATTTTGATTGCACCGAACTGTGAGGCTGCCTACGTATCTTTAAAAGGAATCAGGTCGAATGTAGTTCATGAACATAGGAATTGCTTTGTTTTTGTTACTTTTTTTATTTCTTTCCTTTTCTTTTCTTTTTCTTTTCTTTTCTTTTCTTATCTTTTTCTTTACTCTTTTTCCATTTTTCTTTTTCTCTCCTCTTTTCTTTATTTATATTTTCTGTATCTGTATTTCTGAACTTTGCTTCTGATTTCAAAAGTGGGGTATGAAAGAAAATTAATAAGGCTCAAAAGGGGTGACAAAGGATAAAGTGTTTAGATAGCAGAATAAAATGCCTTCGTCATTCCAATCTTCAAAATATTTCAAGTACAAACAACAATTAGACAAACCAAAGAAATCATACATAATATCTTTTGACTGCATCAGAGTTGATAGCCATATCTACACATTTTCCTTCTATATATGTTAAGTACAAAGCACCATTGGACAACACTCTTGCTATAATGAACGATCCCTGCCAATTTGGGGCAAACTTGCCTTTAGCTTCAGCCTGATATGGAAGGATGTGTTTCAATACTTGCTGACCCACTTTAAATTTCCGGGGACGCACTTTCTTATTGTATGCTCTTGCCATCCTCTTCTGATACAATTGACCATGTCATATCCCCACCAGTCTTTTCTCATCAGTCAGACTTAATTGCTCCAATCGGGTTTTAACCCACTCATCATCATCAATTTTTGCTTCACCAACAATTTGAAGGGATGGAATTTTGACCTCCGCGTGTATAATTGCTTCAATACCGTATACCGGCAAATAAGGAGTTGCACCTACTGAAGTGCAAATAGTAGTGCGGTAACCTAGCAAAGCAAAAGGCAACTTCTCATGCCATTGCCTAGAACCTTGCACCATCTTTCGAAGTATCTTCTTTATATTCTTGTTAGCTGCCTCAACAGCTCTATTTGCCTTAGGGCAATATGGAGTGTAATTACGTTGCGTGATCTTGAACTGTTGGCATACTTCTTTCATCAAATGACTGTTAAGATTAGCACCATTGTCCGTGATTATTACCTTGGGGATTCCGAACCGAGAAATGATATTTGAATGAACAAAGTCGACCACTGCCTTCTTTGTCACAAATTTGGAAGTTATAGCTTCAACTCACTTAGTGAAATAGTCGATGGCTACCAGAATAAACCTGTGCCCATTTGATGCCGCTGGTTCAATTGGTCCAATGACATCCATTCCATAAGCAACAAAGGGCCAAGGTGCGGATATCATATATAACTCGGATGGCGGAGAATTAATAAAATCACCGTGTACCTAGCATTGATGACACTTGCGCACAAAGCTAATGCAATCCCGTTCCATGGTGAGCCAATAATACCCTGCTCGAAGAATTTTTTTTGCCAGAACATACCCACTCATATGCGGCCCGCAAACTCCGGAGTGCACTTCGGTCATAATGGTCGTGGCTTGTTTCGCATCTTTGCACCTTAACAGTCCAAGATCTGGAGTTCTTTTGTACAAAATTCCCCCAATCAAGAAAACTCCACTAGCCAAATGTCAAATTGTCCTCTTTTGATCACCCGTGACTTGTACCGGATATACCCCCATCTTGATGTACTCCCTGATATCATGGAAATATGGTTCACCATCAGGTTCTTCCTCAACCACATTACAGTAGGCATGCTGATCACGAACTTGAATCTGCAAAGGTCCAATATAAGCTTTGTCCGGATGGTGTAACATTGATGCCAAGGTAGCCAAGGCATCGGGAACCTCATTATGGATCCTGGGAATATGACTGAACTCCACTGATATAAGCCGTTACCAAATATCATGCAAACATGTCGATACAGTATGAGCTTTAAATCCCGAGCCTCCCATTCTCCCTGAATCTGGTGCACCAACAGATCCGAATCTCCCAAGACTAAGACTTCCCGTACTCCCATATCTACAGCTAACCTCAGACCCAGAATGCACGCCTCGTACTCGGCCATGTTGTTAGTACAATAGAAACGAAGCTGGGCCGTAACAGGGTAATGATGCCCTATTTCAGAAATGAGCATAGCCCCCATTCCAACAATTTTCATGTTAGCGGCTCCATCAAAGAAAAGTTTCCATTTTGGCTTTTCATCCTGCTCCACCTTGTCAATATGTATTACCTCTTCATCAGGAAAATAAGTTCTCAATGGCTCAATACTCTTCATCAACTAGGTTCTCGGCCAAATGATCGGCCAATTCTTAGGCTTTCATTGCGGTTCGAGTCACATTGATGTGTCACGCCCCAAGCCTAGGGGTGAGACCGGCACTCAGAGCCTCAACTATCCTTGCGTATCACGTGTGGCTAAGAGACTCTAAACGTGTAATGTCATATTGTGGCCATGGTCCACATTGCAAGATAATGTGCGATGCAAAATATAAAACTGAATAGAGACTAACACTTACTAACCGTCAACATAAAGCTGGGCCGGCAAGGCCGTCATAATTACTACAACTGACAAGCTAACAAAATATACGTACAGGGCTTACAAGCCAAAAATACAGTACTAACTGACAGGATATGTCTACAAGCCTCTACTGATAGATGTACTACGGACGGAACAGGGCCCCGACCTACCCATAACCGATTTACATACATACACAAGATACACACCACCCTGATAGACCCGGCAACTCCGAAAGAAGGGGAGCTTACCAATAAAGCTGAGTTTGGGCAACATCTACTGAGGAGGTCTACCCGTCTATCTGTCTGAACCTGTTCCTGGAATTTATTTGAATAAAATTGTTGTTGTTCTTTGAATTTCCAATCGAACCTTGGCTAAATAATTTGGGCGAAAACAATATGTTCCAAGTTCTTGGATTTTAAAATCCACAGCAGAATTTTGGTTATCCTAAGAAATTTTGGTCGAAATGGAAATGTTTTCTTGGATTAAATGCCGATGTATAGCTTCTGCTATTCACGTTAATTCTTGACAGAAAGATGGTCTTTGATCTCTTTAGTGAAATGTTATTTTGATTTTATAAAGTTCACATAAAGTCTTGGTAAGACTTTCAAATTAATCTTTTGACACCGATTAAAGGTAGTTGATGAATCACCTTAATAAAAGTGGGGAGGCTGCCACGTATTTTCTTGGAAAGTGATTTTTGTTAAAAATTATCCACTTATTAGTTAACCGGGTAATGTTTCGTTACCCAGTAATTAATCTATTACCCGCATAATTTAAGAATTATCACAAATTACTTAATTTCTATTTATTTTTAAAATACTTCATATATACTTTATATATTACACTACCGTGTTCATATGGTACCTTGCATGGTACTAGTTTATAATTATCGGGTATTATTACTTGATCCGTATTTTATCCCCACTTGGCCATTTTCAACGAAATTCATTTTCTCTAATTCGTGCATCCTTTATCCTTCTTGGCACTTATTTATCGATTATTATAAATAGCATAAGTACGTCAAGATGATCTCATCCCCGCGTCTACATCGGTTAACTGAAAACGAAATTATAATGTACGAAAATGCGAGATGTAACAAGATGATATCAAACTCTGTGAGCAAAATCTGCCACTTTGCAAGTCTTCCCGTAGGCATAGGCTTCTGAAAGATATACTTTAGAGGATCCATGCGATAAATGAGGTAATTAGTGTAGGATGACAAATATGCTTCAACTTTTATGCCACCCAATTCAGGGCGCAACATGTCCTTTCAAGGGGAGTGTACCTAACCTCATAAGATGTTAACTTCTTGCTGAGATAATATATGGCTTGATCCTTCCTGCCAGTGATGTCGTGTTGACCTAGCACACAACCGAACAAATTATCCAAGACTGTCAAATAAAGAACTAGAGGTCTCCGGGTTCCGGCGGAACCAACACAGGTGGGTTAGACAAGTACCCCTTGATCTTATCAAATGCCTGCTGGTACTCGTCATTCTATTTGACCGCAGCGTCCTTTTTCAGCAACTTAAAGATGGGCTCACATATTGTTGTGAGCTGAGCAATAAACCTGCTGATGTAGTTTAAACGCCCGAGCAAACTCATCACCTAAGTCTTATTCCTTGGAGGTGGAAATTCTTGGATAGCTTTGATCTTTGACAGATCTAACTCAATGCCTCACCGACTGACTATGAACCCCAACAAATTTCCAGACGGGACACAAAAAATGCACATTTGGCAGGGTTGAGCTTAAGATTGTACCTGCGAAGCCTTTGGAAAAACTTCCTCAAATCTCCGACAAGATCATACTGTTGCTTTGACTTTATGATCAGATCATCTACATAAACCTCAATCTCCTTGTATATCATGTCATGAAATACAGTAGTCATTGCCCTCATGTAAGTTGTCCTAGCATTTTTCAAACCAAATGGCATTACCTGATAGGAATAAGTTCCCCATGGTATGGTGAATGCTGTGTTTTATGCATTTTCCTCATACATCAAGATCTGGTGGTACCCCGCATACCAATCTACAAAAGACCCGATCTCATGCTTTGTACAGTTGTCAATCAAAATGTGGATATTTGGAAATGGAAAATTATCCTTTAGACTTTCTTTGTTGAGATTGCGGTAGTCAACGCACGTCCTGGTCTTACCATCCTTCTTTGGTACTGGCACAACATTAGCTAACCAAATGGAGTATTGTGTGACTCAAATGACCTTTATGTCCAACTATTTTGTGATTTCTTCTATGATCTTCACACTCATATTAGTTTTGAACTTCTTTAGCTTCTGCGTGACAGGAGGGAGCACCGGATCAGTTGGCAATTTGTGAACTACCAAGTAAGTACTCAAACCTGGCATGTCATCATATGACCATGCAAAAATGTCTTTATATTCAAACAGTGCTTTGATTATTTCTTCCTTTATTTGTGGTTCCATATATACACTTATCTTGGTTTCCTTGATATTATCTGGATCCCCTAAATTGATTGCTTCAGTTTCAATCAAATTAGGCTTGAGTTTCTCTTCAAAGTGATTTAGCTCTTTATTAATTTCCTCAAATGCCTCTTCTTCATCATATTCTATTTCATCATCACACTCTATTTCTTGAATTATTATTTTAGAGTTAGATTGGCTTTTAAGACTTGGTCGAAGATTCCTCATGCATGTCATGTCGAAATCAGCATAAAAAGAACTGTAAAAAAAAAGATAAAGATTACACTATCATGAGTAATGGAAAAGGGAAATTGCATTTCATTGAATATAAAGGATAGAAAGGTTTGTACATCGAAAACAAACAAAAAATAACAATCTGGATTACAACCCTGGAATAATCCAGATAACAGAAAGGAAAACAAAGCAAACTACCAAAACTTCTTCCGAGTAGGGAGAGGAGTAGCATCCCAATTGTTAAGCTTCACTTTTGCCCCAATAAACTGCACGTCCTGGAACCTTCCCCAGTTTCTTCCATGTTCACCTCATCAATTAAACTCTGGAACCTTTTAACCTATTTTTCATCAAAGTCAACCACATGCTTTGGAATTGCTTTTACTAGACGCTTCACGTCCCTTGACTTGATGAAAGACCTGGAGAGACGTGGGATAGACTTAAGGAGCGACCATGCCTTCTTTTTAAACTTTCTAGCCTTATTCACATCATCCCCTGTAGGCTTGAACCCTAGACCAAATGTACCTAG
Organism: Nicotiana glauca; assembly: GCA_026770625.1. Lineage (NCBI taxonomy): Eukaryota > Viridiplantae > Streptophyta > Magnoliopsida > Solanales > Solanaceae > Nicotiana > Nicotiana glauca. Next base: position 78,325 of record MU751641.1, read on the forward strand.
ATTTTCACATAGAGACACTGGCTTTATGATACCTTGCAAAGATGCAACCAAGCCCTTGCCCGGCACAAAACTATTCTTCAACATTTAAGTTGCTACCATGACGGTTGTAGAAGCTAGCTTTGGCCTAGAATGTATTCCTCTTCCGGAACATTCTCAACCGACACTATTTCGAAAACTTGATAGACCCATGACCCCTTATCTTCTTCAGCCTCAATAAATGGGACAGAGGTATCATTTTAAGCACATAAGTTCTCATCATTATGCACGGCGATTTCTTGTCTGTCCCACTCAAACTTCACCATCTGGTGCAGAGAAGACGGAACTGCTTTGGCAACATGTATCCAGGGCCTGCCTAATAGAAAATTGTAAGAGACGACCACATCCAGTACCTGGAACTCCATGGTAAATTCAACTGGTCCTATTGTTAGTTCGAGCTCGATATCGCCAACAGAGTCCTTTCCACCTCCGTCAAAACCTCGAACACATATATTGTTCTTGTGGATCATCTTAGCATCAATTTTTAACTTGTGCATAATAGATAGAGGGAAAATGTTTTCACTACAACTATTTTCAACTAACACCCTTGTGACCACAGAATCTTTGCATTTCACTATGAGATAGAGGGCCCGATTGTATTCCATACCCTCCAGAGGCAACTCATCATCTGAAAAGGTCATCCTGTTTGACTCAAATATCTTATTGGCAATCTTCTCCAAATAGTTCACTGTGATATTGTCAGGGACATGAGCTTCATTCAAAATCTTCATGAGGGCTCGTCATGCTCGTCTAAATGTATCAACAATGACAGAAGAGAAATCTGAGTAGGGGTCTTTCTCAATTGTTCTACTATGGAGTAATCCTGCACCTTCATTTTTCGCAAGAATTCTTCCGCTTCCTCTTCAGTGACTGGTTTCTTCACTAGAATTGGACCATCTTTGAGTGGCTTAGATTTCCTTAACGCTTCTGGTGCAAAGCATCTCCCCGAACGAGTCAAACCCTGGGTTTCATTGACTTTATCTTCCACCTCTTTCCCTTTGTAAGTTACTATCACTCGCTTGTAATTCCATGGAACAACCTTGGTGTTATCTATCAGCAACTAGGTTACAGGTTTAATAATAATAGGGACAATGCGGGCCCTTCCACAACAATAACAGGCTTACTTGCTACCCCCGATACGATCACTTTTGGCTTTCCTTTCTTTCTTTCAACATCATCTGGGAAACCCTTCGAGACTACCACATGTGGCTTATCATTTGGCGTGTTTGGCTTGTCTATCAGCCTTTCAGATATCAAAGACGTTGCCTTTGTAACAACTGGAGGTTTGACTGGCTTACTTTCAACGACCCGGATCATCATAACAGACTTTGAAGGCTTCTTGGGCTCCCTATCCTTATGCACTATCTCAATCATGTGCGTTTCGGCATGGGCTGGTAACAGATTTTGACTGATATTGGGCGCTTCTGGGTTCTGGAACGCAATTTAGTTCGTATCAATAAGTTCTTGGATGGCGTTCTTCAAATGCCAACACTTTTCTGTGTCGTGCCTCAGAGTATCAAAACAATATGCACATCTGAAGGAATAATCCATGTTCTTTGGAGGGGGTTTGGTAATTTTGGCTCAATTGGCCTCAGAACATCCAACTGCCTCAACCTTTGAAATAAACTGGTATAAGACTCCCCAAACAGGGTGAAAGTTTTCTTTCGCTACAACCTTTCATTTCAGTATTCTGGCCTGGCTCGAAAGTTTGGACCAGTAGGGTTTCAGTATGTTTTTGGAGATGGGTAAGGGTTTCATGGAGCTGGGGCATGCCATTATAGGTGAGGAGGAGGTTGAGCATATGACTGTGCGTGATGGTCATGGTATTGGGGTGGCCTGACTGAATATTGTGGCTCTGTTGGTGGGAAGTAGTGTTGGGGTGGATTATATGGAGTTGGGGCATAGGTTTAAGGATGGGGTCGAGTCTGAGTGTAGTGGTGAGGAGAGCCCCCGAGCCATGTCACGTTCCTGAAACGGCCATAGCAACATCTTCTTTCTTATTTCTTCTTTTTCCGTAACACGCCTCTGGTGCCATTCTGGATTACCTGGGTAGTTGATTTGATGGAAGAGTAACACATGATCTTGATTTATTTGAGTCCTTCCTCTACCATTCCTCCCATCTTAACCACTTCATTTAAAGACTTACCTATGGCCGAAATTAGATGACCAAAGTAAGTAGGCTCCAAGGCCTGAAGAAAGTACTTCACATTTTCATCTTCCACCATTGGAGGGTTGACTCATGCTGCCTATTCTCTCTAACGAAAATCATACTCCCTGAAACCCTCACTGAGCTTTTTCTCTATCTTAGTCAAAGATAAACGGTTCGGGACAATCTCTACATTATACTGGAAATGCTGAACAAATGCCTGGGCCAAATCATCCCAAGTGTACAACCAGCTGTTATCTTGGTAGGTGTACCACTCCAATGCTGCACCACTCATACATTGGCTGAAATATGCCATCAACAGTTCTTCTTTCCCACCGGCTCACCTCATTTTGCTTCAAAATCCTCTCAAGTGGGCCACGATGTCTCTGTGCCCGTCATACAAATCAAACTTGGGCATTTTGAATCCAATAGATAGTTGGACATCAGAAAACATGCATAGATCCTTATAAGCCATGCTTACTTGGTCCCCTAACCCTTTCATATTTCTCAGCGACTGCTCCAAGCTCTTTACCTTCCTAAATATCTCCTTGTGCTCCGTGTTTTTAGGTGGCTTCTCAGTTTCGACATGAAGCTCAAAGTGGGGAGTGTAGCAGTAGCGATCTGAGACTTTGAAGGTGGGCTCTGGGGGATAGTACTGATTATCTTGGGCTTGGAATATCGGCTCACTGGAATATCTATGGAGTGCAGCCGGTGAAGGTGCTACAAAAACAAAGGTAGCTGGCGGAGTGGGGTATGTAGTTGCTTTGGCTGGTGGAGCTTGGATGGTTTGGGAAATGGTGCCATGATAGTGGTGGTAAGGGGTGAAGCTTGTGCGTATTGTGGGGATGAATCAACAGTGGTAGACTCTTGAGATTTAGTTAGTGGTGGGATGAAAGCAGGGTTGGCAGGGTATGATGGTGGAGGAAGCCCTTTCATACATGCCTGGAACATTTTGTCCATTTAGTGCTACAACTTATATAACTCCTCTTTCAGACCAGGCTCAGATCCGTCCTCCTCTATCGGGGGTCAATAATACTCGCGTCCAGTTCTTTGACAACCACGACCAACTTGTGTTTAGACCTGGTGTTGTATGGGTGGGTTTCCAGAATGCCAAACAAACTAACCACCTTCCCGTTCTCAATTACAATAGAAAACTTGTTAGTGTTTAAGATTTAACAGATAGGAAATCGCACGTTTGGGATACAATACACCTGAACAATTAAAAGTTTCTACTATATATTTGAACGGTTGCATGTTTCATCCCGGCTTTAACTAAATCTTTCGCTTTTCACTTTCCCTTCTCTCTTTTCTTTTCCTTTTTACTCGTGCCTTTTTTTAATGATTATTGATTTTCCATTTGTTCTTGTCGCTACCTCTTTTTTTAATTTTTGCACTAGCTTTTGTTTTCTTGTTTTGCCATTCTTTATTTCCACTCAATTTCTTTTCTTTTATTCTCTCTCTCTCTCTCTTCTCTTTTTCATTTCATGGTTATGATTGAATCCTATGGAGATTGCCTACGTATTATGACACCGCATAAATTAGATCATTACGTAGTTCAGGAGATAAGTGTGAAATAAAAGGACACATTTTTGGGTTTTTTCATAAAATAAAATAAAAATATTCTAATTTTCCTTGTATTACAATGACTTCCCCTACAGACTTAAACATAAAAACTAACCGACTCCAAAAAAAACTACAATACATACTTGAAAATGGACTAACAGACTCAAAAAGAAACTAAAAATACAGACTCAAAAATAAAATCAGAAATACATAAATGCCTCAACTATTGCTCCAGGGGCCCATAGGACATCAGTCAGCCTCGCCGCAAGCCTATGCGCCATATCTTCTTGGAGGCAAAATAGGTCGTCCATGATTTGACGGACAAAAATCATAACTGCAGCGAAGAACATGGACCTGGTCATGTCCTCACATTCGTTGCACTTCATCATAATATAGTTAGCAATCCTACTAATCCTCTCCCTGACGACACCTTTCTCCTATAATAGACATCCAATCTGTTGAGATCTGGCCTCCAAAACTTGTGTGGCTATTTGATTTTGCTCTTGCAATTGTTGTAGGTCCTCTTCTAGTTGTTACATCAAAGCATAACAGTTTTCTTTTTCTACTTTGAAGTTCTTTGCTTTCTTGGTCATTTTGCTTTCAAGGAAATTAATATTTTTCTTCAACCCCATGATTCCTTTGTCATATTTTTCCTTCAACTGTTGAACAAAACGTGCCCGTTCCTCCGTATTCCTGTCCAACTTTGCCCGGTCCTTTGCTAGTTCACCCTCGGTCTTTTTCAGATCAAACCCATAGTCACATACTTTTCGCCTAAGGTTGTCCATAAGTTTCTCATCCTTTTCACTTCTGGTAGGGTTCTTAGCTGCTATTTTCATCTCCCGGATTTGGGAAGGGAGGGCGTCATTTTTTTTGGCTAACCTTTTCTTTTCACCCTCATCCGCAGCGACTTGCAAAACACTCTCAAATTGAAGATCTCTGACTTCCTTTTCTAACTAGCCTATGGTGGCTCTGTACTCATTTTCTTTGGTCAACTAAGCCCATTGTTCCTACGACGCTTCAACAAATTTCTAGATATGAGGCCTTTTGGTTAGCCTTTCAGGTTCGACCCTTGCAGTGTTCATCTTTCTATACCAAACAAGATAGCCAGGTGAAACCTCGCCTTTGGACAAGTCACGCACTCAGCTGTTTACTATCAAATACTGACACTCGTTCCAAATATGACAAACTACTTATTCATGAAATTAGCCATCAGAGCGGATTTTGACTGTATGAACACTAAGATCTTCATCCGTGAGCACTACCTTGTATCTTCCCAAATGTCTCATCTGTCGATGCCTCCTTTTTCTCTCGAAATCGAGTTTATGATATTTGGGAGGAAAACTCATTTTCTTTTGGAAATTGGGTTTGAATTGAAGAGTCGCCACCTAAGACAATTTTGCAAGACAATTTTGCAGTACCACATATGCTGACCCTGGCACCTGTATGGACTATCATCATTCTGGAAGTCAGCCCAGAAGTGACTCATCTTGTCAACCCTTGGTACAACCTGCTTCCTACCAGCCTGTCCCATAACTCGGAGGGGGACATAAGGGTAGGTTCCCCTCAAACCAATCAGTATCAGAAATGGCACATCCCTGGATCGAACAATGAATTCTTCAGTAGAGAACCAGTCGAACATCCATTGCACTCTGTCCTCAGTCAGATTATCAAAGAGTTTGACCCATTCTCTAGCATTCTCTGGTTAGGCGAACATGTTGGGCATGTAATTCATTCGCTTCGGGTGATGAAAGGCGATATGATCGTCCCAGTCTCTACGATGGATTTCCTGTCAGTATTCACCCTTTTGAAGATATTCCATGAGCCAAAGTTAAAGTAGCATATTACAACCCTTGAAATGTTTGGCTCCCTGTTGACACCTTTCTAGGGCTCAGCATATTTCTACAATGATCATTGGCACAAGACTAAATGGTTGTCCGTCAATTCCTTCCATTAGATTTTTGGTGACCATAGCTAGCCTGGTACGGATTCGTGCTTTCTTCATTGCAAACACTATCATCCCCAAGAAACAGAACATGAAGACAAAAACCCTTCGATGGATATGCCCCAATGATATAAGGGCGAACTCATCAGGATAAGTACGATAAGATTTGTTGTGACCGTACCTTTCGTACAAATAGTCAAAGGGAATGTACGACTCCTTCAAACATGTCAGGTTTGGATTCTTCTTTAGACCCATGATTTTGAGAAAACATCTACCCTTGCGATTTTCCGGCATTAACAAACCCAAAGTTTCCCACAGTATTCCAGCCAATCCTCCTATTTCCTCAAGCAAGGGTGTCATCTCAATGTCTCCGAAGCGGAACACGGACCTATCACATTCCCAAAACAAAGTGGCAGCTTCTATAATTTTGTTGTTGGGTTGAATTTCTAGGAGAGAAGGTAGATTCCCTTGATATTTTCTGACAAGAGCCCGATCACTGGAATAAAGATCCTCCCACCAACTTAGCAATTTAGGGTGGATGTCGGTGACCATGCTGAATCTGGGGACTTCGTGCCTCATATTTCTGCAAGACAAAAGTGTTAGGCCCTTTACCCTGACCAGAATACACTATTAAATACCAATAATTGGCATAACAAGCATTTTAGTTCTCCAAATAAATGCACAAAACATGGTATAGTCCGTTTGGATTTTGGGAAAACCCGGTGGACTTTGGACAAGGCTATCTCAAAAAGTCATTATACGGACAACATAACTGACTCGGCTAGGTTTGACCATGATGCATGCATAATTTAAAGAGAAAGGGTTTCTATGGGGTTTTAGACTGGTACCCTTGAGCGAAAAACTCAAGAGGGAAAGTGATGAAACCGTCGACTACACCGTTGATCGACTGGTTTTACCGCAAATATGCTTTTGCCAGATTTAGGGGGTGATAATATCGGAAGGGCACAACCACTCATTATAAGTGTTGCTATGTATTTTGTTTGGTACGAGTGGAATATGATGTTGAATATGCAGTTACAATAATCAAACAAGTTGTCACGTATTTGCACATTCATAAAGTAATAATTACAATAGTTTCTCATAATTTACAACAGTATTAAAGGAAAGCAGTAAAAGAAATAAAGGGAAGAAGCAAAGAGCCAAGTTAGTTCCGATGTAGAAGAGGAAAAAAGATACTTAAAGGCATTTAAATAAATAAAGATATATAAAGAAGCATAAGGTCACAAATATCCTGAAATGGTAAAAGCCTTAAAGAAATCCTCAGCAGAGTCGTCATGCTGACGATGCCCCCTTTTTCTCGTGAAATCGGATTTATGACGTTTAGGAGGACAACTCATTTTCTTTTGGGAATTGGGTTTGAATTGAAGAGTCGCCGCCTAATGATTAAGTGTATTAGGACACTAAGAAGAACTTTGATTTAGAAAACCATAGATTGGGTAAGGGCTTGAAATTATCCCGAGGGGAAGGTGTTAGGCACCCCTCGAGATCCACTAGTGTGGTTCCCGGCCATAATATAATTGTGACTTTAAGTGCAAACAACAAGTAGACAAGCAAGAATTACAAATACGAGGGGGTTTTCATATAATGGTTGCAAGAAATTAAAATTAAAAGAAGTTAAAGAAGCTGGAATTTAAGGAAAAAAGCAGTTTTGAGTTTTTTGAATAAATAAACCAGTAAAGGGAAAGGGTTTTCACATAATTATGGTAAGTAATTGAAATTAAAAAGAAGTTAAAGAAGCTGAAGTTTGAGAAAAACAGTTTTTGAAATAAAATGAACAAGTAAAGGGAGAGGGGTCCTATGTTTATAAATAATATGGATCACCCCACACAACACCCGGTAACTGTTTATACACATGGAGTTATCGTGTGGTTATCATATCCATATCTACCCTTTCCCACTCCGTTAAGGTATTAAAGCGCGGAATAGTCTCGTTTCTTATTGCATGCTATTACCCGCCCCAACCCTATCAGCCCCGGAGGTATTTAGGACTACTAATCCTAAAGGGAAGGGATATGAGGTTTTATGGTTTCAAAGGACAAAATTCTAAGGCAACAATCAAAAGACATATGTAACAAATATGGGGGAGAAGCACACAACAGATAGAAAGGGATCAAACAAACCTCCTTAAAAACAAAGAGAAACATATAGTTTAGCATGTCTTTACACGTACTGATTAAGGTCTCATTAAACTTAAGAGTTAAGGCAGACTGATCTATTACATATTTTATATAAGAAGCCCGAATCAGGCCTGCCTGCTGGTTGTAGTTAATAAAATCTGATTCAATTTATAAGTTACCCTATGGCTTGCCTAAGTGTTGAACGAAAACCTATATGTATGATATCTATTAGTTTCAGAAAAGAAGTATACTAATTTTAAAGAAGAGGACTTGTTAAAAACATAAATTATGCATATTTTAAGCATTTGCTACTATTGATTTGGACTTATAAGCAAATGGTTGATTCAGATTTAGTTGATAGCTTCTATAGGCATGCTTTCTAGGTGCTATGACTTTAAAACATTTTTTACAATCGAAACAAGAGTGCAGAAGTCCTATAGGCATGGTATCTAAATGTTGTTAGTTATTTAAACCTATAAACAGGTTTTCCTAGTGACAAATGCAGATGCAATATTCAGGAAGTCCTATAGGCATGGTATCTAAAATGTTGTTAGTTGTTTAAACCTATAAACAGGTTTGCCTAGTGACAGATGCAGATGAAAAGTTCAAGAAGTCCTATAGGCATGTTAGCTATATGATATGCAGCGTTTGGAGATGACTTATAGACATGTTCTCTACATAATGCAGAAGTGCAGAAACCTATTAACATGGTTTCTATATGAAATGCATAACCTATAGACATAGTATCAATATGAAATACAGAATCCTATAAACATAGTTTCTATATGAAATGCATAACCTATAGACATGGTATCTATATGAAATACAAAAATGAAAGTTGAAAGCAGGATATAAGTGCGGGAGCATAATAATTTCCTATCAACATGATATCTACCCCTTTTGCATGCATGATTGACCCTCCCCTTTTCACTAACAACCAAATGGTTATTACAAGTTATTACAACCCAGAATGAATAAGAGAAGGTAAAATTACATCAGAGAATGAAAAAAAAATTACAACCAAGGAGAGCCTGATTCAGGTTTCCTGCCTGAAGCATGAAGTAAACCAACTTCAAAAGATCAAGATCCAAAGCCTTTCTCATTTGGGGTGTGTCAGAGTTCCCTAAGAGCCTCATGGACTCCGGGCAGTGCTCACCCAAATACATTGCAAGATTGAGTCATAGTGCAGTATAGAAGGGTCAGCCCTCAAATGTCCAAGTTTAGAGGGAACTCAAGGTTCCAAAGCAAGGCTCAAAGGAGGGGGGGGGGGAAGAACCTAGAAGCTAAGAGAGAGTGTAAGTGCAGAGAGAGGATTTTGGGGAAAAACAAAGACAGGCTAGTGGTCATACCTAGCAATTGAAGTGCTAGCACACCCCAACCAGCCTGTTAGGCCACATTGTTTGGGAATTAGGATCCCCTAAGGGATCAAATCCAAACATGAGCAACAACTTGGATGTTGCCATGTTCTGAACTTCAACTCAAACACATAGAAAGGCATAGGGGTACAGGGATTCATAGTAGGAACATATGCAAAGAAATTGACATGCTGATTAACATTAAACATAGGCAGTAAAGCAGACAGGGGTGTAGAAGCTGTAAAATAAATACATTGGGATGAGGCTGAACACCAAACTAGAAAATACTAGTTTGAGGGAAACAAGAGAAGAAAACAGTAGTCTTGTAAAGCCAAAGTGCAAGGAAATAGTCAGAATGCTATGATTAGAGAACTATAATATTTGAGTAGTGTAAAAGTGTTGAATTTAGAGTTGTGTGATTGAAAGTGTTCTAAAAAGTGTCGAATTCAAGTTCTGCTGGTGAGAAAGGAGCTGTGCCCTTTTTATAGTGCAGAAGGCAAGCAGAATAAGGTAGGAGAATAATTTGAAAATCAATTACAAAAGTTTCACTATAATTAAGGGATTCTTATTTCAAATAGGTAAAAATAATTAAGGAATGGGATTGATCAAAACCTTTTCCAAAGCAGTACAAGAAGGGTAAATACACAGATATTTATTTAAGAAATTCTGATAGCACACGGTTTGCGCAAATAAGGAAAGAAAATCAATTAACAGCCAGTAAATCATAAGGTCTGAATTTGGTATGGATGAATCCAGTCAGAAAAGGTAAAGAAAGATTTTACTTGAGGAAAATAACTAACAATCAATCAAACCCTAAAAAAAAGATTCTGAATCAATCATAGGTTGGAAAAGCTTTTTGGAAGAAAGAATTCATCACACATATAAAAACGTACAGTCATGCTTAAGCACGAAGAACTATCATGCTAATCAGTAGGAGAGTCTAGCATAGAAAAAGCTCAGAGTCGTAAACAAAGAGGTTAAAACTTAGCTCATAGACTCAGAATGAGTCTAAAAGAGTCAAGTGTTCCAAAATAAAACCCCAGTTCAAAACCTGACCAAACCCTGTCAAAAACCCCCAAATTCTAGGGTTTCCACTTCGAATCAGATACAGAGACGAGGAGGCAAGTAATTGAAATAGGCTCAAAAATCTCTTTCAGAGACTCATGAGAAAACAAACAGATACAATAGCAAGTTTGAAGCAAACTGGGTGAAGAAACTGATTTGAAGCATAGTAAGAGTAGAAGGAACATGTTTAAGAAAAAACTGGGACTTAAACAAGCTCAGAAGAGAAAAGAGATAGTATAACACTTAAGAACGTTTAAAGGGAACTCAAAAAAGGTCCAGTAGAAGGCAAACAAAACTTAAGAACTCAGTATGAAATACATATAGTAGGAAAGCACAAAATACCAGAAACATATAGCAAAGAACGTATAGGAAAACACAGCAAGACAAACATGCGAGCATGGTCTAGGAACACAGTAGAAAAACAAAGTACAGAAGAATCATGTAGGGTAGAAATAAATCATAAGAAAATAGTTGAAGCACATGCGTGATAAATACACACAAAGAAAGGAAAAGACAAGTCGGAAAAACATTTTGAACTTTTCAGAAAACCATAAATCGAAGAGAAGGGATTTTAAAGGATAATTTTGAAAGAAAAATTAGGGAAAACATTTAAAAACTCCAGTAGTGCACAGATATATAACAAATCTAAGAAAAATAAGAGAAAACCTCGAGTAGCTAGGGTTTCAGAGGAACCCTAAAACGAGAAAGGCTTGGAAAAGGTCTGATCTGAGTCAGATAAATTAGAAATAGGCTCATAATGCTTGGATACGTCGGAGCAAAGTCGGAGAGGCCATAGAACCTTGAATCGGAAGATCTGAACGGACACCATCGAGGTCAGACCTCAAAACTTTGAACACCAAGTGTTTAAGAGCAGAAAGAGATGGGTTCAAGCCATCCATGGCCGGAGAGTCCATGGATTCCGGTGAGGTTATGGTTGAAGATGGTGAGAAAGGCTAGGGTTTCAAGAAACTTTGAGAGAGATTGAAAGGGGGGGGTGTTTGGAGGCGGCTGAGAGATGGGAAATGAATAAATTAGGGTAGTCGTTTGGGTTTAATTATGGAAGGGTGGATAAGGGCCGTTAATCTCTAAGATCAACTGCCAAGATCAAAAGGGCTTGGGTCGGGTAATTTAAAACGGGTTAAGGGTTGGGTTAAATGGAATTGGGCTAGTCCAAAATTGGGTACGAAATTAGGTCAATTAGGGGAACCAATTTTGGCTATAATTGAAATAAAATGATCCCAGATTTTAAATAGCCAGTTTTTTCCTTTTAAATTTATAAAAATAGTAAAATGATTCTCTTAAACAAATTGAAAAATCTATATTAATTAATAATAATATAATCACCAAATTAAAAAAATTGGAGTAAATTTTATAATTAAAAATGCTGTTAATTCTTAAAATAGGCTAAAATTACAATTATATGCAATTTAGTTTTTAAAATATCAAATAAATTTGTAAAAATGTATACAAATTACCCTAGCTATATTTTGGTATAGATATAAAAATAAAATAATTTATTCACCAAAATAATAATTTTAGGAATAATTATTGATTTTTGTACTACTAAATTGGGCAATAAATTGATTTAAAAATCCTTTAAAAATTAGGAAAAATATGAAAACACTTGGGAATACTTTTATATGCTATTTTGAAAGTATTTTCATTAAAAAATATATAGGAAAAAAATTGGGTATCAACATCATCACCCGGTATGGGGCATAAGGCTGGATGCCTCGAAGGCCCATTAGAAGGAAGTAAGGACCGGTGGCAGGCATATACACAATTTATTCAATAGGAAGCCAACCCAGTGTCCACTCTATATGTCCTGCTGTTATGGAACGAAGGCAGGATATCGACTCTCCAAACCCTCCTAGCATTTTGAATCCTGAGACCCTTGTGTCGAACTCTTAAATACAACTTTTCCTTGTAGATCTGTAATTCATATATCAAGGACGATGACACAGACGCTCAATCATCCACATTTGTAGTAGCAAATTGCACCCTTCAAAAAAATTCGCTCATGCTTTGTAGGCCGTGAGAGCTCGGTATATCTCAGATACTATCATAAAGGCGAGGGTGCACTTGGAATTGGTAATCAAAACATTAACGACTTCAGCTACCCACAGATCAATATTCCCATCCTTCCGGGGAAACACTAGAAGACCTAAGAAGGTCATCATGAAAGCGAAACATATATGCTCTTCCTATTTTTATCGGTTGACTTTGCTACAGATCCTACTTTTCGGGTTTTCAAATCCTCTTACATTCCCATACCACTGGTATATGAAGCGTAGAGTGGAAAAACCAACCGCCAAATCTGCATACTGGACCTGTCTGCTTATTTTTAGCAAATCCAGAAACTTATGAGGGGTGATGATCCTTGGAGCGACTAGGTATTCATGTCTTAGACCCTCAGTACTTCCCGCATAACCCACTATCTCTTCCAAAGTAGGTATGAGTTCAAAGTCCAAGAAATGCAGAACATTGTGAGCTGGGTCCCAAAATGTCACTAGTGCCCTTATTATGTCTCCTCTAGGCCTGATCTTTAGTAATCCGGTGAGCCCTCCAAGTAAAGGTTTACCATATCTCATCCTTGCTTACCAAAATCTTTCCATCACATGTGTAGTTACAACATAATCTTGGACATGACCTTCATTGGTAAATTTTGACTCGTGCTCATTTTGTACATTTAGATTAATGTGATTAGTTTAAAACAAAGTGAGTTTTTATTCAAAAGCTAATAAAATAAATAAAAATAAAGTTCACTTTGCAAAAATTCAAATAAATCAAGGCTAATTTTGAAAATACGGCCCTTCAGTACTTCGAAAAGGAAGATTTTAGGGTTGTGTTTTCCAAGTGATCAAAAACTGTCAAAGAAAACTGTTGATGGCTATTCTTGCAAAAACGGTCTTCTGGCGTCCCGTTGGGACACTTGGCTATTTAGACAAGAAAGACATCATCCACTTATTTACAACAAGAATGATGATACTTTATATATTTTTTTCAAAATTTTTTAAAATCGGGGTTAGACCCGATGCGGGTTGCCTACGTATCCCATATCCGGTGAGAATCAAACCAGGACACGACGAGGAAAAATGAAAACCATTTTGGACTAACCCTTTTTGGTTTCTCAAGAAATCACTTTTTTCTCTTTTTCAAGAAATCTTTTTTCTCTTTTTTTTTTCGAAATTTCGACAGAGTTTCGGGGAATTTTTTTAACACCTTTTTTTTTAAAATGGGTGAAATCCTCTCTCATACATCAAACTTGTTTTTTTTTAATTTTCCTACCTAATGCAGAAGCCGGTCAACATGCAAGCTAAAACAAATTAATGCACAGGTAGCACATAAAGATGCATCAAGTTGGTCTTTTATTTTCGGGTACACCTGTCCTAGATGAACCCAACCCCTGTGTTGAGTCCCCAAAGTCAAATGCACATGATGCAAGTAAAAGTTTCTATTAGGGATCCAACATGAGGCTGTATTATTCTAGGTTTAAAACCTGGATGTATTGTTCTAGACCTGGCTTAGCCGAGCGCACAACTCGATCGGGAGGGGGGGGGCAGCGTACCAGTAACCAAAAGATCATCCGACTTTGTAACTTATCCGAACCTCATTCTAAATTAGGGTATGACTTTGACAGAAAAGAAGTCACGCCAGCGTGCACTTCCCAGAATATTAGAAGAGAGGGGTTTCGTAGTAGTTTATATACAGTTCAGATAATATCAAAGCGGTAAAAAGCAATATTTCGCACATTAGGCCCAAACATATAAATAAAAATAGACAATGAATAAAAAATAAATTTAAAAATTATTGTAAGCTCGAATTCTTGAACCCTAAACCAGAGATTCTGGGTTCGATCCCCAGCATAGTCGCCAGAGCTGTCACACCTCATTTTCCTACCTACGGAAGGGTATAAGCTAGTTTTTTCCAATTTAAGTGACAATCGAAACGTGATTATTCATATTAAACTCAGAGTCGCCACTTGGGATAATTTATGGTATCCCAAGTCTCCAGTTTTAAAATTTCGAATCGAGGAAGTTTGACTCTATTTCGGTCCGGGAAATGCAGAAATCCATGTAAGGAATTCTATTAATCCTGTCACGACCCAAGTCCCGGTCGTGATGGCGCCCAACACATTGCTAGGCAAGCCCGACCATTACCCGTTAACCAATCCAATTATTAACTCAAAATTTCTAAATTGAGTAAAATCTCCTGTTTTCGTAATGATAAGATGAGTGCGGAAAACAAAATAACTGAAATAACAGCCCAACAAGATCTGGTGTCACAAGTCTGAGCCTCTAAACATCTGAAAAATATCCTATACAACCAAGTCTAAAGCAGAAGTACAAGAGATAAAAGGAAGGAGAGATCGGGTCCTGCGGACGCCGGCAGCTACCTCGATAACTCCGCAGTAAGCTGAAACAGCAGCAATATATATATCAACTGCCCTCCTGGATCCCTGTATCTACACAAAAGATGCAGGGAGTAGAGTGAGTACTCCCTGCTCAGTGAGTAATAGCAATAAATAATAACTGAAAGTAAGAAAACCTATAAGAACACTAAACAGTTCTAAAAGTAACAGTACAGGTAAGAACATCTCTAAGAAGGAAAGTCCAGTATCAGTCTACTACTGTCCCACGATTTTTCCAACACTGCTGCGGCGCGCAGCCCGATCCTTGCTAATACTGCTGCGGCGTGCAGCCCGATCCAATATATATATATGTATATAATACTGCGGCGTGTAGCCCGATCCGATATAATAGTAACTGCGCTCACTGGGGGTGTGTGCAGACTCCGGAGGGGCTCCTTCAGCCCAAGCGCTATAATACTGTGGCGTGCAGTCCGTTCCATATATAATATACTACTGCGGCGTGCAGTCCGATCCATATATATATTATACTACTGCGACGTGCAGCCCGATCCATATATATATATATATCATATATATAATACTACGGCGTGCAGTCCGATCCAATACATGTATATGTATATACTGCTGCGGCGTGCAGCCCGATCCGGTATATGTCAAATACCTCACTATGGGTCCTCGACCCCTCTCAGTCAATATACACTTGGCCTCTCGGGCCCACTCAGCTAAAGCAGGGTATTCAACCCTAGGTATTTCTCATTTAGAGTGCAATTTGCTAATACCGATTCATATTATGTTTTATAGTTAAGAATACGACTGAGAGTATGTGTTCAACAGGTATAGGGGTCATTTAGCTCCACAGGCTTCCCTAAGGTTCTACAGATCGGCACAAGGCCCCAAACATGGCAACTAGCCCAAATATTCGGATATAAGCTCAGTCTTAGTCAATAAGTACAATAAACCATCAATCGGGATGGACTAAGTCCGAATCCCCAGTCACAATATCACAGCGCTCATCGCATGACGCGAGTTTCATCTCAACATAGCACCGTATAGTGCAAATACGGGGTTTCCAACCCTCAGTATATCATTCATGACTACCACTCACCTTGAACCGGCCACAATCCTAGCTCGCCTTTGTGCTTCCCTCGCAAATAGACCTCTTCGAGTGTCAAATATGATCAAAACCAATAAGAATACATCAAAATAGGCTAATGGAACATAACCCAATCGAAATGACTCGAAAAACACCCAAAAACACGAAGTTGCCAAAACCTGAGCCCGGGGCCCGCTTCTCGAAAATTACAAAATTTACATTTTCGGAATCCTCGTCTCGCCACGAGTCCGTACATATAAAATTTATCAAAATCGGAGTNTTACCACTAAATTCCTTGAATTTTTAGTGATTAATACATGTTTTTACACTACAATAACATAAATCAAGACCAAATATCCTTACCTGATCCTACGAAGCCTCCTCAAAATCGCCCAAAATCGCCTTAGCTCGCACCCCAAATTGATTTTACACTTCTGAAAATCGAATACACTGATCTCATTTAATCCTTCTGTGATTTTTGCTTCTGCGATCCATTGACCGCTTCTACGGTCACGCTTTTGCGGTAAAACAACTGCTTTTGCAGTTTCACTTAAACCCCTCAGAATCTGCTTTTGCGGATATCAAACCGCTTCTGCGGTTTTGCCTATGCGGTCCAGTGACCGCTTCTGCGGTCTCACTCACTTTCCCCAGGACTGCTTCTGCGGACACGAATTCGCTTCTGCGGAGACCGCTTCAGCGGAACAAGGTCCGCTTCTGCGGAAACACCCCAGGCCACCTCTGGCCACTTTTGCGATCAAAGAGCCGCATCTGCGGAACCGCTCCTGCGGTCCTTTTTCCGCAGATGCGGAAATAACAGAAGCTTAAAAATTGCAGACCTGGTGCAATACTTCAAAATTCCCGTTTAACCATCTGAAATCATCCCGAGGCCCCCGGGACCTCAACCAAAAGCACAGACATGATCTATTACCTCATTCAAACTTGCTCGAATCATCAAAACGCTAACGTTAACATCAAAATCCTCAATTATGATCAAACCAAAGTCCAAATTTCTTAAAAACATCCGAATTGGATATTCGATCAAAAACCCAACCTAAACACCTTCGAATGACCTGAAACTTTGCACGCATATCCAAAATCACCTAACGGAGCTACTGCAACTCTCGGAATT
>MU751644.1:0-13273 GCA_026770625.1 Nicotiana glauca
TAGTTTTCACATGAACCTCATTCTTTGACTCATACTGCTTCAAATCTCTTTGAATCACTGCCTGAATTAAGGCTAAGATTTGTTATAGCTGTGTAATTATTTGGTAATTAATAATCAGTGTTAGTTATAATTTAGAGAGGTTTAAATACAGATTGACAAGTCTTAGGGCAGGGCAGTAATTCAGGAGTTTAAGGGGGTAATTTTGGGATTTACAGGCTTGTAATTAAGTTAAGCTTAAAGGTCTGTGAAGTGGTTAATTAGATACTATTAATTTAATATCAATGGGGAACTAAACATAATAGCATGTGAATTAAGTTGAATACTATAATACACCCATAAGTCTTGATTGAAACAAGAAGGGACAAGCATGTAAGCATGGGGGACCAATTAACTTGAATCAAGAAGACATTAAGGAGTGGGGAATTAGAGGGGATGGGCAGAATGAGGTCTAGGGAGTTCGAGGCAGACTTAGAGGCCTGCTTTTTGGTTATAAATAGGCTAATTTAGAACAGGAAAGGGGC
Organism: Nicotiana glauca; assembly: GCA_026770625.1. NCBI lineage: Eukaryota > Viridiplantae > Streptophyta > Magnoliopsida > Solanales > Solanaceae > Nicotiana > Nicotiana glauca. Next base: position 522 of record MU751644.1, read on the forward strand.
TGGATTTTAAAACATCAGAAATTCAGAGTTTGAGAGTTAAAATTGGCTGGCTTTTCAAATCTAAAAAGTTCAGTAACTAGAGTCATTTAGGCTGGTTTTTTTAGAAATAGAAATCAGTTGTTCTTTCAGTTCCTTTTCAGAGAAATAGGCTGTCTTTTATCCTGAAGGGGCAGTAGTTTGAGAGTTAGCTTAAAATTCAATCTTTGAGAGTTTGAAAAAAAACAGAAATCAAAGTACTGTTTCATTGCATTTTCTGAGTTGATTTCTGCCTTCTATTTGTTTCTGGGAGTTCACTGGTTCAGTTTGGTGTTGTTGGGGTTTTCAATTGGTTGTTTCTGAGTTGGCTATTTGGTTATCTGCTACTGTTGCTGTGTTTGCTACTACTCTGCTGATCACTCATCTTCCACCTCTGTTCGTATTTTTCCAATACCAGGTACACTTTCGAATCAACACTGATGTAGCTGTGAGATGTAAAAGTGAAATGAAATGCTAGGGTGATTGATGAATTAGTGTTGTACCTGTAGTTTAATAGATATGTGATAAGTATTTGTATAGTCTAGTTTCATGACTCAATGAGAATGCATGGTGTAGTTTTGTACTTAACTGGAACTGTTTGGTTTTTAAACTACAGTTTGTAGTTGTCAATTGCAGATTAAATGTAGTTAGTTGTGTAATTTGTATAATGAACAAATAGTTAATGGATTGGTTACTTAGACTTCATCTTTAATTAGTGTTTGCATTTAAGATAGATTTTAGGACTGTGTACTCTAATGGGTTAGTGATTCGTCATTCTTCCTAGTGCAATGTAGGCTGTATATAGGCCAGTGTTTGAATCCAGTTAATAACATCTTCTAGTAGTTAATTCCATTAGTCTCAATCATCTAAAAATGTTAGTTTAAATCAACATGGAGAGTGGTTAGTTTATTTTTTTTAACATTTTGTTAATCTCATATGCATATTATAATTTCAGCTTTAGTAGTTCGCTTATAGAATAAGGCACAAAATAATTTTCCATTTTTACGAGTTCGAGTGCGATTTTCTGTTAGTATCTATTGTAATCTGATAACTAATAAGAGGCCCGAACTTGTCAAGTATGTAAATCAATTAGGACTTTTTCTTCTTTTATTTTTAGAGACGGACAAAAATAGAAAATGTTATCACTTTAGGATTATCCTTTTAAAATAAACGAGACGAGCCTCGCCAAATAAAACGCACAAGCTGCGGGGCCCTCAATAGACATTAATGATTACATATATTTCGGGACGGACCGTTTAGTAAATTCCACGGCCCTCCCCAAATAATAACGCGTTAGTCCCTTTAGGCGCGTGTTTAATAACTTTACCTCCTTATATTCGGGTGTGCATTTCATGCGACCCAAATCTAAATCCCAAAACGTTGAATCAAATGTGTTCACGGTTGCTGGTGCATTTCATGTGACGCGATCTAAAGACATGTTTTAAACGATGTTCAACATTCCTTAAAATTGAATAAAAGCGGTTAAAAGTAAAAAATTGGCACATGTGTTTAAAGGTATGAAAAATCAAATAAATAAGCTAAATACAACAGTTGAGCGATCGTACTAGAACTACAGAATCCGAGAATGCCTAACACCTTCTCCCGGGTTAATAGAATTCCTTACTCGGATTTCTGGTTCGCGGACTGTTAACAGAGTCATTTTTTTCTTTGATTCGGGATTAAAACCGATGACTTGGGACACCATAAATCTCCCAAGTGGCAACTCTGAATTAAATAAACTAATCTCGTTTCGATTGTTCTTTAATTGGAAAAACTCCCTCTACGCCCCTGCAACGCGGGTAAAAAGGAGGTGTGATACACCACACTCCAAAACTAACCAACGGTTACGCAAATCCATTAATATATGCTCAAATATTCATTACAATCTAATTTATAGCAATTACTAACTCCGATCGTAAAGTTGACCAAAACGCCCTCGGGCCCACGTGCTCGAAATCCAAAATTTTTTGAAGATAAAGATTACCCATGACCTTAGGAAATCAAATATATAATTTTCTCTAAATTCCATACCCAAAATCGTGGCTAAATTTCAAGAATAAAATTTCTAGGTCTTTCTACCAAAACCCCAAAATTTTCCTACATAATCCATGCTTAAATCCATACACAAATGATGTATTTAACTCATAATAGGTGGTGATATCTTACCTTGTCGTTGATGATGAAAATCCTCTCTTGAAGCTCCCCCAAAAATTGCCCAAGCTGGGAAAAATGGGTGAAATGAACTCAAACCCCGATTTAAAACATCCCTTGCTGCCTCAGCAATTTCCGCTTCTGCGGACGGCCCACCGTTTGTGCAGTTCCGCTTTTGCGGATCTAGGGCCGCTTCTGTGGTCCCGGGCTGTTTCACATCCAACCGCTTCTGTGGCTTTTTCTTCACTTCTGCGGTCCTAACTCCGCAGAAGCGGAAATACCAGAAGCAGCAGCTCCAGCCCTCCTTCAAACTCCGGATTCGATCCGTTAACCACCTGGAATCCACTCGAGGCCCCCCGGGACCTCAACCAAACAACCAACCAATCCTGAAACATGTTACAGACTTGCCTGGGGCTTCAAATAACATCAAACAATGCTAAATCATGAATCAACCCCCAATCCAAGCTTTATCAACTTTAGAACTTCCAACTTCAACTTTCGATGCTTAAACCTATCAAATCATGTCCCATTGACCTCAAATTTTGCGCATAAGTCATATTCGACATTATGGATCTACTCCAACTTTTAGAATCAGATTCTAACCCTGATATCAAAAAATCCACTTCTGATCAAACTTCTCAAATCTTGCAATTTTCTATCTTTAGCCAAATGACTTCAAAATGACCTATGGACCTCCGAATTCACTTCCGATCACGCCCCCAACTCCATAATCACCATACAGAGCTATTCATAGTATTGGAATCCCAAACGAACATCGATGTCACTGAAATGCACTTCAAGCCAAACTTATGAAATTTCTTTGAAAATGCTAACTTCCACCATAGGCGCCAAAATGCTCCCGGATTATCCGAAACCCGAACCGGGCATATTCCCAAGTTCGAAATCATCATACGAACCTGCTGGAACCTTTAGATCCTGATTCTGCGGTCGTCTACTCAAAATTCTAATCCTAGTTCATTCTTTCTCTTTAAGCTTCTAAAATAAGAATTCTCTTTCCAAATCGACTCTGAACTTCCCGGAACTTAATTCCAACCACGCGTACAAGCCATAATACCTAAAATGAAGCTGTTCATAGCCTCCGACTTCTGAACGGAGCGCTAGGACTCAAAAAACCGGTCGGGTCATTACAGATACAAGGGTTACTACAGAAAGAATAAATAACCAGGAATCAAATTAAAGACGATAACCTGAGGCAAAACCTAATAATCGAAACCGTCTCTACAATTATTGAAACAATTCAAATTTGGTAAAACCCAATAATCCAAGCGTCTCTATAACTCGAAGCGTCTCTGTATACGATAAACAAAATGTTCTAGTGAGAGAGCAACGGAAGGGTAGAAGAGGGTAGAGAAAATTGGTGAACAATGGAAAAGAAAGTTAACAAAGATAATTGGAAACAGGTTATTCAACGTGGCTATTAAATAGCTCGATGAAAGACACGTAACAATAAATAGTTAAAAAGTCCAATGTTCCCTCAATTTGGTGTTACAACCCATATTCACATATGATACCTCATGTCATAAGGTAGTCAACGTAAATCCATGAATTAATTGTCTTTAAGATAATAAGAAGTTAATCCTATTGGTCTTAAATGATACAAAGGTGTATAAGGGCGGTTAACAAGTATTGGAAGTTAAACAAATCAAGGATATCGTCAGCCGTATTTTTGGGTAAACCTATAGGTGCTTAATACACTCAAGAGGTAGTGTTTTAAGGTATTTGAATCATATAATATCTGTATCATAAGTCTTGAAGTCAAACGAGTTATGAGACAAAAGTCGACAAACGTTGTCACAACTTAGGTTTAAAATTTTACTTAAACATTAGGTCAAATGTTACTAAGCTTTTCTACCAATTTACTTAGATTTATGGGGTGATATAACTACCAAATTTAATATCTATGAGTCTAATTTTAAACTCATTAAACTGTTCATCAATACGATCTCGGAGTAGAGAGATATTCGCGTTTTCGTGAGACTGCGCCAAGCACCTCTCTATGGGGCCCACTTAGGATTTGGATATGCATATATGATGCCTCCAACCCGTTTTAAGTCATTTTTTTTCACTATATTCAGACCTTAGAACTCTAGGGACGTCCTCTAAAGGTTCTCTCAAGATTCAAAACCCAAAAAAAGGGCAAACAACACAAATCAAGAGTGGGGAATCCCGTGGCGCTAGTAAGTTTCTTGTTCTTCTTGTTATTGCTCATATTTGTGTTGTTACAGCTCGTGTGGGAGGTTGTTTTAAGGGGTTTATGTTCTTTAAATACTCCATCAAGTTCTTAATATCAATCCTAGGTGATTTCAATCCTTCTAAAGTGATTCTAATACCCAAAATCCCTAATTGATTGCTAGTTTCGCTTCTTTGTTGTTGTGGAAGCATTGGAGGGATATTTCGTGGAAAATTAAGCTCAAATTGGATTTTTTCTTTCTTTATAATGGTAGTTAACCTCTTACTATACATTTATTTAAGATTCTCTAAGGTGCGGCTAGGTCATTGAAGCTAGAACTTGTGAAATATATATTGAAAGGCTTGGTAGTAATGTTATCGGTTGGTGGACTGTTTTGGGAGGTTCAATATGATTAACATTGATGTATTTTGGGCTGTTTAGTGATTGTTTTAACTTGTGGGGAAGTCATATAAATAGGTGAGGTGCTTCCCATTCCATCTTAAAATAGGTTATGATCGGTACATAATAGTTACGACGCTTAAACATTAACGATAGTGTCATTTCTCCTATTGTAGACTAAGGAGTCATGACATTTGCATATATTGAGGTTGGGAAGTATATACAAGGTATGTGAGGCTATCCCTTTCCTTCTTTTGCACGACTCCGATCGCTCATAATGTAATGAACGAGCTTTCAAAGATACTCTATTCTTAGAAGCTAGTAGTACTTACATTGTTTCCCGTCTTATGGAACAATTGATGTTGATGTTGCTTCTCTTTTTCTTATGTTATCAATGTTGTTGGTACTTCCTGATTCTTATAAGTTCATGGCGAAGAGTTAGTCCTAATAATGTGTATAGATTACATCACTCCGAAAGGTTTAGAATGTGATTCCATGAGTCGAGCATGCATTATATATATGTATCTATTTTACTCCACCGAGCCGCGCTACAGTTGGCTGGGTATGGAACCTATTGTGCAACCACTGATCAGTTGGGTTCTACCGATCTCGACATGGCCGGGTATGATTCTACCGAGCCTTATTATGGCTGGGTATGTTTTTACCGAGCCTATTACAGCCCGGTATGATATGATGATGATGATGCCAACAAAGGCGTATGTTTTAAAAGTTTATGTATATATACATATGTATCATGCATTTCATGTCAGTCGCCCTCAGAGGTACCCAGATGTTACAGGTTGTATATTCTCTGTCCCTGCTTACATTATTGTTTGTACTTATGGTTCCCTGCCTTCCATACTCAGTACTTTATTCGTACTGTCATATTTTTATCTATGGATGCTGCATGTCATGCTATAGGTCCTGATAAACAGGCAAGCGCAGCTCCCCCACCACAGTAGGCTGTCCAGTTCAGAGGTGATTAGCGAGATCCCTTCTTCGGACTTGCCGTGGTCTTGGTATGCATTTTTGTTATAGATATTATGGGTATGTCGGGGCCCTGCTCCGGTAATGTTGCAGCACTTATGTTCCTTTAGAGGCTCATAGATAGGTGTCGACTCATGTATAGTTTGGTATGCCTTGTCGGCTGGTTTTTGTTGTATAGTCTTTCATGGTAGCGTGGTAGCTCGTACCTTGTGAGCACGTGATTTTTACCCTAAGCAAATTATTCTAAAAATATCAAACAAAATGATTTTTACAATTTTAAGAAGTATATTGCATCTTTTTATTAATTAGTCACATAATAACTCATAATTAAAATACAAAAAAATATATATGCTTTAAGATTCACATTTTACATTCTTAGTAGTATTAACGTATTTTCAAAAATAATAGAAGAAAATTATAAAATTAGTTCATTTTATTCTTGAGTGCTTTAATTAAAAATTACTCCAAATGGCTAGTAAAATAATTTTGTGAAGTTTAATTAGAACAATTTTGAATTTTTAAATTTTAATCTCAATTTCATAAATCAAAAAATACAAATACATATATTACATATATATACACATTTTTGGGCCAAATACCCAACCCAAATACCCAACCCAAATATCCAACCCAAAATAAATGCCCAACCCAACCCATTTGTTAATCCTAAATAATAATAAATAAAAAATAAAAAAAAAGAAGAGAAAATCGGACCCCCCCTCATAATGAGACACGGAATTTCTGTGTCTCTATACAACTCTCTATAGAACTCTCTATACAATTCTCTAGACACTCCACTTCGGATGGATATACATATTCTATCTATCATATTCTTGAGAGACTTAGAGAGAAAAGGGAGGCGGCGATACAGGAGAACCCAGGCGGCGATACAACACAGAGATATAGGCGATATTCACAAGGAAAAGGCGGAGAAAACTGGTGATACAAACAGAAGAAACGGAGAACACACACGAAAATATACAGGGCAGAGGCGAGTGAAATACGAAGAAAATTCTGAGAACAAAAGTGAAGGAGAGGAAATCGGAAGCAGAACAAGGCTTGGAGGATAGTTTCGAAGAAGAAGATCAGAAAATTTTTTCAAAAGGTTAGATTCTGAGAACTGTGAGTTCGAGTGAAAATTTTCTTTCCAATCTAGAAAAAAATTTGTGTAATAACATTTGGATTTCGAAGTTTCATTTCGATTTGTTGTTATTGTTGAATCTCTTTCGATAGATTGTATTCCGATTCAATTCATGTTCGAATGTGTTTGCTGTGAGTCTATTGGTTGTTTCTGCTCGATTTTAAGTTTGTGTTCTTCGTCGATTGTGTGTTTATGGATTTTTTTTTTGGTTGAAATTCTCTATTCATGTTTTCGTTGGATTTCTAGTATCTCGTTCATTGATGTTGCTATTTGAGTCTGTTCGAGTTTAAATTCTGTCAATAGTCTCCCATTTTGTCTGTGTATTCCAGAAAATTGCTGGTGAGAATTATAGGAATTTGCTTAGGTGATTGTTTTGTTGTGACATGCTATTCGATTTTGACTCAGTTTGGCTGTTTCGATTTTTAGCTCACTGATATTAAGGAAAATGTTTTAGTTGAATTTTGACTTCAATTTTTGAATTCACACATGAACTACATTTGAGCTGCTCCTATAGCTCTGTTTTTTAGTTGAAACAGATTTTCTTATCTTTAAGAGTTGTGGTTAAGTTTTGATCCGAGGCTATAGTTCGACTCTGTGGATTTATTTGAAGTTATGATAATCCCTGAAAATAACCTTGACTCCATGACAGTCAAGTACTGAAATTATACTAAAAATAAAGCATTGACCTATTGTATAAGTGGTTGGGAAAGTTTCTATCCTCTTAGAATAGTTTAAGAATATAGCAAAAGTTTCGTGTCGTTACTTGCGTCATATTTACTTAGAAGATTGTTCAAAGTCAGTTTAAATGGCTCATATATGTTCAAGTTTTCTTTATTGGTTTATATGTCGACAGTGAATTAGTCAAATTATGCGTAGTTGCATTTCAAGCCGTCATGCTTGTCCTAAAACAGTGGTCATTCTATATATGTTGCTCTGCAGTAAATTCTGCTCTTTCGAGCTGCTGGAACAATCAATTTCAGCAGGAGATTGAGTCAATGACATGCTTGTCCTAAAATAGTAGTCAAGCTACATATGATGCTTTGTAGTAACTTCTGCTCTTTCAAGCTGCTGGGAAATTCAATTTCAGCAGTAGATTAAGCCAATAACCTGCAGTGTTTTGGAACCTTGGTATGGACTGTTAGTCTTGCTGAAAATTTGCTTTTATATGTGACGGAATTAGCATAGAATTAATGAAGGTCCAGTTATGTGATTCAAAAATCTATACCTCTAATGGGTTCTTTAAGCTCAAATCTGTCCAAATAACACTGGAACACAAAATTTCCTTCGAAGTTACTTTGCTTCCAGTGAAGTCGTCGATTTGTCGATGATTGTCGAGTTTTAGTCAATTGTTTCTCTGCATCTTAGTTCCATTTTGGATTTTGAAGTTTTGTATAAAGTTCATATCCACATTTTAGCCTTTGTGTAGTTGGTTTGGTTATCAAACTATTAGGTATATTGTCTCAAACATATGCTTATTTTCGATAGATTTTGAACTTCTAGATTTGCTTCATGTTTATTTGTTACCACTGTGAATCTGTTGCCTCCATTTTATTTTCAAAAATAAGTAGAATGTCCACAGGTTTAGCAAAAGTGTGGTGTTTATTTGTTGAAGTTCGATTTTGTTGCTATTTGATGAGAGTAATGAGAGTTGATGTTTGCTTTTCTCCTTTATTTCTGTTGGAAGTGGCTGTTATAAAAATTAATTTCTTTTTAACTGATGATGGTCGATTAGGCTGTTTGAGTGCTACATTATGTTTGCTTTCTGTTGAAGTCATCTAATGGTCGCTTTGGCTAAAGATTTTAAATTTACATTGAGTGATTAGTAAGCTCTATTTCTATTCCTTCTTTGCTATTTGCTTTTCTTTTAGTTTAACATGTGACTCTAGGAATGTATATTGTGGAATGTTTTCCGTGCCCTTGTAGTCTGTTTCATGAAACAATTTTGGCATCTTGGACCATGTTTATGTTTATCCAGAGATTTATGGTACTATTTAGCATGTCCTTACTGTTTTGAAGCTTGATTTGAATGTTTCCTAATTGGCGTATTAGTGGTTGAGACCTTGGAAAATTTGCATCTGGTAGTGTGAATTTCCATTTCCCTTTCAAATAACTTTAAAAGCTTCATTAATATACTGCTAGTTCTTCTTCTCGCTAGTTTCAATTCAAGTTTGCCTTTGTTATTTTCCCTTATTCTTTTGGTTCAAAAAACGTTACTTGACAGTGGTTTTAAGTAAATTCCATCACTTCTTCATGATTTATCAATCCCTTTAAGTGATCACCTTTAGCTGATTTATTATCCATAATCCATTGTTGCACAACAAATCCGAAACTTAGGGAAATAGATGAATATTCGTAGTTAGTGTAATTGAACGCAATCCTTTGAAATTAAAATCGTGGTGTACCATTAGCGAATTCCATGGCCCTCGCAAAGTTAACAACGCGTAGGTTACTTTAAGCGCATTATTTAATAATTTTACTTCTTTAATTGCGGGTGTGCATTGATTGCAACCCAAACCCAAATCTCGGCGAAATCAAATGTGTTAATAATCACGTGTACCCTAGTGGTAACGAGGTTAAAAATACGTTTTCATAACGTCGTAATTCTTAAAATAAACCAATAATAATTTAAATGGCTAAAATTTGGAGATGAGCCTCGCTAAACCCAAAANGAGGTTGCACTGTGATGGTTTGTAGTCGTCAAACCTTGGCAAATTTATTTGAGTTAGAAATGGTTGATTTCGATATGATAATGGGAATGGATTGGTTGGCCTCATGCTATGCAAATGTTGATTGTCGTACGAAGATGGTTAGGTTTCGATTTCCTGGTGAACCCGTCATTGAATGGAAGGGGAACATTGCTACACTAAAAGGTAGGTTTATTTCCTATCTTAAGGCAAGGAAAATGATCTCAAAAGGTTAAATTTATCATCTCGCTCGCATTGGGGATGCGGAGGAGAAGCTGCCTACTCTACAATCAATCCCTGCAGTCAATGAATTTCCAGATGTTTTCCCATATGAACTCCCAGGTCTTCCTCCTGAAAGGGAGATTGAGTTTAGCATTGATGTGTTGCCTGAGACTCAATCGATCTCCATCCCTCCATACAGAATGGCCCCTGTAGAGTTGCGAGAGTTGAAGGCGCAGTTGAAGGACTTCATGGATAAGGGCTTCATTAGGCCTAGCACTTCACCTTGGGGTGTGCCAGTCCTATTCGTGCAGAAGAAAAATGGGTCGTTACAGATGTGTATCGACTATCGATAGTTGAATAAGTTTACTATAAAGAACAAGTATTCACTTCCAATAATTGACGACCTGTTTGACCAACTCCAGGGTGCCAAGTATTTCTCCAAGATTGACTTACGTTCAGGNAATTTAATTAAAACTACTTCCTTAAAATTGGGTGTACATTGATTGCAACCCAAATCCAAATCTCGACAAAGTCGAAGTGCGTTAACGAAAATGGGTGCCTTGATGGAAACGGGGTCGGAAGCGTACTTTCACGATGTCGCAAGTCTTTTCAAATAAATAATATTTAAAAGTTTATAAATAAAAGCACATAATTAGCATGTAATAAAATTAGACAAAAGAAAAAAATACAATAGTTGAGCGACCGTGCTAGAACCACGGAACTCGGGAGTGCCTAACACCTTCTCCCGGGTTAACAGAATTCCTTACCTAGGATTTCTANAGGTGTAAGTGCCGTAAAAAAGAGGTATGACATACCTTATATATAGTTTCTTGATTTTCTGGTCATCCCATGTTATGTATGTTCATGCTATCATCTTTTATTATTGGTTTTCAATGATCCATATCTACCATTTATATTCATCTCGTCGACCCTAAAAGATAATAAAGAAGGTTAGATAAAATGTACGTTGGTGCTCGACAACTATGGCCGGGTGCTAGTCATGGCTCTCCAGTTTGGGCTGTGACAAACTTGGTATCAGAGCAAGTCTGTCCTAGGGATTTTCTATGAGCTGTGTCTAGTAGAGTCTTGATTATGGATGTGTAGCATGCCACATTTATAATTAGGAGGCTACATGACATCTAGGGTTGTTACTTTCTTCTTGAATCTAGATCGCGCGTAAAGTTGAGTCGTAATTGTTCATCTCTAATATTCCCCTTGTTTTCTTTCAGTGATGCCTTCGACTAGGAAGCAAATGATTAGTAGACGACTTGATACAGCAGCAGGAGAGGGTACCAGTCAGGTTCCCCAAGCCAGAGTAGGCCAAAGTGAGGCTCATAGTGAGATGCCCTCTCATACCTCATCTACTTCGTCTCCTCCAGAGGATATTAGGAGGCACTAAACACCTCCAGTTCCTCTGTCTGGCATTACAGACCAGGATATGAAAAGTGCTTTGCAGTTGTTGACTAGCTTGGTAGCTGCTCAGGCTCAGGGGCAAAATACAGGTGCTGCTGATAAGCCAGTTAGTACGAGGGTTCGTGATTTTATAAATTTAGACCCTCCAGTGTTTATCAGATCAAACCCCAAGGAGGACCCGCAAACTTTTATTGACCAGTTTTATCATGCACTGCGGGTTATACATGCTAGTGATACGGAGGTAGTAGAGTTGGCTTCTTATCGGTTATGGGATTTAGCAGTTTTCTGGTATGATAGTTGGGAGAGATCTAGGGGTTCGAACGCTCCTCCAGCTATGTGGAAGGAATTTTCTGAGGCCTTTCTTCGTCACTACTTGCCAGTGGAGATACGACGAGCTAGATCTGATAAGTTCCTAAACCTCCGACAAGGTAATATGAGTGTGCGTGAGTATAGTATGCAGTTTGATTCTTTAGCAAAGTATTCTACCCATATGGTGGCAGAGATGAGTGATAGGGTGCATCTGTTCGTGAACGGGTTGGGACCACATCTGATAAATGAGTGCACGACAGCCTCCTTGGTAGAGGGCATGAATATTTCCCATATTCAGGCTTATGCCCAGACCCTAGAGGATCGTAAGCGCCAGTAGAGGGCAAATAGGGAGCAGGATAGGGGCCAGCATAAGAGGACGAGATTTGCAGGGTATTCTGATGACTTTAGAGGCAGCGTTAGGCCCTAGTCTTTGAGGAGTTCGGCGCCACCTGTAGCTAGTTCTCCTCTATAGTTTCAGAGGCCTCGATATGATCAACTTACCTATTCCAGTCCAGGTCAGAGTTTGCGGGCATTAGGCTCGCAACATCACAGGGATACTAGTCAGACGAGACCCCCAACACCACATCAGTGTGGCAAGGCCCACTTTGGACTGTGTTATCGAGGTTCTGATGCATATTATTCTTACAGACAGCCTGGCCATATGATTCGAGATTTTCCTAATAGAGGAGGTGGTGGTATGGCTCAGCCGACTAGATCTGTGTCTGGTTCTTCCTCATCAGTTTGACCTCCAACATGGGGTTTTCAGTAGTCGACATGTCCAGGTAGAGGTAGAGGTGCAGTGCAGAGTTCGAATAGTGCCCAAAATCGAACCTATTCTCCAGTAGGTCGACAGGATCTCGAGTCATCTCCGGATGTTATTACAGGTATATTGTCTGTGTTTTCTTATGATGTATATGCACTGATTGATCTAGGATCGACATTATCATATTTTACACCATTTGTGGCTAATAAGTTTGGCATTGAACCTGAATTGATAAGTAAACCCCTTGCGGTATCTACTCCGATAGGAAATTCTGTGATTGCTAGAAGGGTATATAGAGGTTGCACTGTGATGGTTTGTAGTCGTCAAACCTTGGCAAATTTATTTGAGTTAGAAATGGTTGATTTCGATATGATAATGGGAATGGATTGGTTGGCCTCATGCTATGCAAATGTTGATTGTCGTACGAAGATGGTTAGGTTTCGATTTCCTGGTGAACCCGTCATTGAATGGAAGGGG
>MU751645.1:645-12451 GCA_026770625.1 Nicotiana glauca
TTTTGTGTAAGGTATAGCCGGATCCTTGTTATCGGCAAGTATTGTATTATCCCTGTCATATCTTAGAGGCTCCGTAGACAGAAAACGTGGGATTATGGACTTATGTAGATATATGTCGGGCCTTGTAAATTGTAAATTTGTTAAATAATTAAGCATTTTGGGAGTGTTTGAAAAAGTGTGATTTCAATTATAAACTGCTTAATCCTTTGGTTAATAAGTGATGAAAATACAGGGGTAACACGTGGGTTAGGAAAGGCACCCAGGTCCGCTTGACTGGGGCTACCCGGTCGGGCGCCGGTCATGTCCCTCGATTTGGGGCGTGACAAAAATATCCCGAAGACTACTTTTAGCACTCGGTATGTCCATTACGAGTTTCTTGTTATGTCATTTGGGCTGACTAATGCCCCAACAACTTTTGTGCATTTGATGCACAGTGTATTCCGGCCATATCTTTACTTTTTGTCATTGTCTTTATTGATGACATTCTGGTATATTCTCGGAGTCTGGAAGATCATGAGCAGCACCTGAGGATAGTGCTTCAGACTCTGAGAGAAAAGAAATTATATGCAAAATTTTCAAAATGTAAGTTATGGCTGTATTCTATGGCATTATTAGGCCACGTGGTATCGAGTGAGGGTATTCGGGTAGATCTAAAGAAGGTAGAAGCAGTGCAAAGTTGGCCCAGAATATCTTTAGCTACATAGATCCGCAGTTTCCTTGGCTTGGCGGGTTACAACCGTCGTCTTGTGGAGGTGTTTTCATCGATTGCAACCCCTATGACCAGACTGACCTAGAAGGGTGCTCCGTTCCAGTGGACGGAAGAGTGCGAGGCGATCTTTCAGAAAACTCAAGACAGCTTTGACTACATTCCCAGTTTTGATATTGCCTACAAGTTTGGGGTCTTATATTGTCTATTGTGATGCCTCGAGGATTGGCCTTGGAGCGGTATTGATGCGGGACGGTATGGTGATTGCCTACGCGTCCAGACAGTTGAAGGTAAATGAGAAGAATTATCCTGTTCACGATCTTGAGTTAGCTGATATTGTTCACGCCTTAAAGATCTAGCGTCATTATTTTTACGGTGTGCCTTATGAGATTTATACTGATCACCGGAGGTTGCAGCACCTGTTCAAGCAAAAAGACCTAAATTTTCGCCAGAGGAGGTGGTTAGAGTTGCAGAAGGATAATGACATCATTATCCTCTATCACCCGGGCAAGGACAATGTAGTGGTCGATACTTTGAGTCGTCGGGTAGAGAGTTTGGGAAGTTTGGCTTACCTACCAGCGTCAAAGAGGCCTATGGCGATGGATGTTCAGGCCTTAGCCAGCCAGTTTGTGAGATTGGATTTTTGGAGCCTAGTCAGGTTTGTAGCTCGGCGCCTCAACTGTGACCAGGTTAATTATGAGCACCAGAGACCCGATGGGTTGGTTCGTGCCAGGTGAGGCTAGATTATTGGGCACATATTTTGTTCATGATGCTTTAAAAAAGGTTAAGGCAATTCAGGATAGGATGCGTACAGCCCAGTCCCGACATAATAGCTATGCAGACCAGAAGGTTCGAGATTTTTCCTATATGGTTCGAGAGCAGGTTCTGCTTCGGGTTTCGCCTAAGAAAGGCGTTATGAGATTGGGAAGAAAGGGAAGTTGAGTCCGAGGTTTATTGGCTCTTTTAAGATATTGAGGCGAGTTGGGGAGGTTGCTTATAAGCTTGCCTTACCTCCCAGCTTGGCAAGAGTTCATCCGGTATTAGATGTTTCAATGCTCCGGAGGTATCATGGTGACCCATCGCACGTGTTGGATTTCAGTTTAGTCCAGCTGGACAAGGACCTATGCTATGTTGAGGAGCCAGTGGCAATATTGGACATGCATGTTAGAAAGCTGAGGTCAAAGCACATTGCATCAGTGAAGGTTCAATGGCAGGGTCAACCAGTCGAGGAGGCGACCTGGGAGACCGAGAAGGATATACGCAGCCGCTACCCTCATCGTTTCACTACTTCAGGTATGTCTCTATGCTCGTTCGAGGACGAACGAATGTTTAAGTGTAGGAGCATGTGATGACCTGTCCGATCATCTTAACAATGTACGCCCCGATCCCCTATTAACTGCATTCCCCAAGTTTATATCTGCTATTTTGAATTGCCGGGATGCTCGGTTTTGAATTTCGGAGAGTTTTGGGATGCTTGGTCCCTATGTGAGAGCTTAAGTCATGAAAATTTGACCATAGTCAGAACAGTGTGAAGACGACCTCAGAATGGAAATTCGATGGTTCCGTTATCTCGTTAGGTGTTTTGGGTTTAGGGGCGTGATCGGATTGTGGTTTGGACGCCCGTAGCTAGTTTAGGCTTGAAATGTCGAAAGTCAAATATAAGAAATTTCTGGTTCGATAGTGAAATTTTTATCCGAGGATTGGAATAGAATTTTGAGAGTTGCATTAGTTCTGTTATGCCATTTGGGATGTGTGTGCAAAATTTTAGATCATTCAAACGTGTTTTGATAGACCTTTTGATCGAAAGCGTGTTTTTGAGAAATTTGGAATTCTTAGGCTTAAATCCATGGTTAATTCAAGGTTTCGATGTTGTTTTAAGTGTTTTAAGGATTGGTACGAGTTTGGATAGTGATTTTTGAATTGTTGGTGCTTTTGGTTGAAGTCCCGGAAGCCTCGAGTGGAATTTGGATGGTTGATGGAGTTTAACTTGGGCATTTCAAAATGTTTCGATGTCGTTTCTTCAGGAATAATTGGTATCATATTAAGCAAATGATCTCCAAATTCAGTTTTGAATGAAGCAGTAGATCCGTATTGGAATTTCGGAGCCATAGCAAAAAGAATCGTCCAATTCGGACATCATATGAGAGAGTTATGCCCATTTTCGTGTGGGGAAAAAAATAATTTCCCATTGCCAGCGCCCAGGGTAGCGTGGGGCACCATCCATGGTGCCAGGATTATTTTTGGTTACTGGAATCAGCGCCACAGGCAGCACCCAGCGCCACCTATGGCCCGAATAGTAAAAATGCTATATAACGGGGCTTTTGGCAATTTTTGAAACAAATAGAGTTGGGGGAGCTCGGTTTGGGCAATTTTCAGAGGGGTTTTCCCAAATTTGAATGAGGTAAGTGTTCTTAACTTAATTTTGGTTAGATTACTCGAATCTATTACAAGTTTTGGTGTTAAATCCGTTAATTTAGTTGGAAAAGTTTAGAAAACCCTCTCGGATAGATTTGATGATTTGAGGGTCAAAATGTTATGGGATTTGGATAATTTTGGTATGGTTAGACTCGTGAGAGTGCGATGGTTTCTGGAAATATAAACTTTACCCAATTCAGAAATGTGGGCCCGAGGGACATTTTGGTTATTTCATATAATTTCGCGTATTAGCTTAGAATTTATTGTGGAATCAGTTACTTGAACTATTGATTGCAATATGCAATTTAATTGAATAGATTTGGGCCATTTAGAGTCGGATACTCGTGGCAAAAGCGTGGTATCGGGTTGACTTGCACTTGTTCGAGGTAAGTGGCTCTTCTAACCTTGTGTGGGGGACTCTCCCCTTAGGATTGATATTGTGGTAACTAAAATGCCCTGTACGTGAGGTATCGAGCGCGTACTTGTGCTAATTATTGAAAATCCCATTTTTATTAAAATAACCTTAAATTCTATTTTCCTTCCTTGTTTGTATTACTTGTAATTTAAGTCTGCTGTTAAATCTAGGGAAGCATGTCTAATTGACTTAATTGACTTACTTGCTCAATATGCCTTATTTGGATTCTGTGCAGCAGGCTAGGCTAGACTATTTATTTGCCTTATTGTGAAGTTGATATTTTTCTGAGTATTTCTCTGATCTTGTTGCGTATTTACATTGGGACTACAGGTTTGACTCCCGGGAGCCCCCCCTTGTTTGTTTACTTTGGGACTACGTGTTAGATTCCCGGGAGATCCCCCTGCACATTTATATTTGGGACTAAGGGTTAGATTCCTGGGAGATCCCCATGTATAGTTATATGGAACTACGGGAATGCACCCAGTAGATTCCCCAATTACTGGGTATTTATATTTAGGACTATGGGTTAGATTCCCGGGAGATCCCTTGCACATTGATAGTTGGACTACGAGACGTTATCCCGGGTGATCCACTAGACATATTTATATTTGGGACTACGGGTTAGATTCCCGGGAGATCCCCGGTACATTGATAGTTGGACTATAGGACGGTATTCCGGGAGATCCACTGGACAGATGAAATGAAAATGGAACTCAGGATGGTATCCTATAGATTTTCGGTTGGTATTATTAGTACTAAATTGTCTTTCCTCCAGTGTTTACATTGTATTCATGTTGTTCTGTGAACTTGTTGTTGTTCTCCATACACTGAGTTATTTTACTGTTGTTCACACTTATTTATACCGCTTTATTCCACACTATTGGATTATATCTTGTATTTTATCTCAGTAGGGCCCTGACCTTTCTCGTCACTGCCCAACCGAGGTTAGGCTTTGCATTTACTGAGTATCGTTGTGGTTTACTCATGCCCTTTCTGTGCATATTTTTCATTTGTAGATCCAGGTACTTCTATTCAGTCCTATCACCCCTGAGGTGAGGCGACTGCTCTAGCGACTTCAAGGTATATCTGTCGTGTCCGCAGACCAAGGAGTCTCTTTCTATTCCTGTGTTTAGTATTTGCTCCTTTTGTACTTTTGTTCTTGTTAGGCATTCTGGAGATTAGAGCTATGTAGTACTTTCTTAGCTTGTGGATCCATGAGTTTCCGGGTTTTGGGGATAGTGTATCAGAATTTGAAATTGTGTTTATATGCCAAGCGGCATTTACATAGTGTTCCATTAAGTTATTTTGACTTTTGTTTATTTAATTCCGCAAGTTTAGATTATTTTTCGCATTGTTAGGCTTACTTAGTCATAGAGACTAGGTGCTGTCACGATAGTTCACGGAGGGTGAACTGGGGTCGTGACAATGGGAGTTACTTGGAGCAAGCTTTTTAGAGACAAGATGAGATCTAACACAGTATTTATTCCTAATGAAAGTCGCCCAGAGAGCTGATGTGGACCTTATCCTTCACCACCTTTTCATAGCTAATATGTTACTAATATGAAATATCTTCCATTTTCCTAATGACAATGCCTCCTTCGTCAAAAGGATAGGCAAGATGGTTCTAAGAACTCCAATGATATTTTTTGTGATCCTCAGAGGAATCCCAGTAGAAATTAGCAAAATATTTCTCAATTAACCTAAATACTCCCTTAGGAGGATTCTTAGCAGAGAGATTATACACTGGGATAGACTGAAGAACACTCTTAATAAGAGTAGCCTTACCGCCATGAGAAAGTATTTTGCCTTGCCATCCATTAAGTCTTTTCACAATTTTACTAATCATGTCATCAAAAAGACAATTTTCTTCCTACCTACATACAATGGACAACCTAGATAATTAAAAGGAAAATTCTTATCCATAAAGCCAGAGAATTTCCTAATCCTGTTAATTCTAGTGGCAGCAGTATTAGGAGCAGTTAAGAAGTAACTTTTGTCCCTATTAACCATTTGTCCAGAACTTCTTTCATAGTTATCAATAACATCCATAACCAACTTGATAGAATTAGAACCACCACTACAGAAGATAACAATGTCATTAGCATAAGCAAGGTGGTTGATCTTAGGGACATTTAGGGGCATGGAGAAAGGAATGAAGCTAGGATTTCTATACAAAGAGTTGAGAGATCTAGATAAGACTTTAGTAGCAATAATAAAGAGAGTAGGAGAGAGGGTACCCTTGCTTAAGCCCTTGAGAAAAAGAGAAGAAACCATGTCTCATACCATTAATGATAACTGAGTACCATACATTTGATATGAGATTGTGCACCAAATCAATCCAATTATCAGAGAAACCAAAATTTCTAAGCACTGCATATAAGAACTCCAAATCCATTCTATCATATGCTTTAGCCATATCAAGTTTAATAACAACATTACCCCTGTGATTATTTTGAGAAATATTGTGAACAATTTCCTGAGCTAACAAGACATTCTCAGAGATGAGCCTATCCTTAACAAAGCCATTTTGGTTCGGGGAAACTATTTTATGCAATAAAGTGTTAAATCTAAGAGAAACAATTTTGAAGATAATCTTATTTGTAAAGTTGGATAAGCTAATGGGTCTAAAGTTCGAGAAAGTAGTAGGGTTATCAATTTTAGGGATAAGAACCAAACAAGTATGTGAATAGAATTTGGTCAAACCTTTTCCTTTGAAGAATTCTTTCACAAAAGCAGTGACATCCCTCTCAGTTATATTCCAACAACTCTGAAAGAAGGTACAATTGAAGCCATCTGGTCCTGCTGTATTGTAAGGGCTAAGGCTAAATACTGCTTACTTGTTTCAACTTCCTCTGGAACCTTGCTAAGCATGCTATTGTCATTACCTGAAACACAAAAAGGAATACAATCTAGGATAGAATTGATAATAGTAGGAGGGGTGATATTAAAGAGATTTTGGAAATGTCTCACAACTCTGTTGGCATTCTTATCATCTCCCTAAATCCATTTTCCTCTTCTATTTTTTATACGGTTAATCTGTTGCCTTCTTCTCTTTTCTCTAAGGATGGAATGAAAGTATTTGGTACACTTTTCCCCTTCTTCAAACCACTTTACTTGAGATTTTTGTTTGAGCATGGATTCTTGAAGATTAAGCCATCTGATATAGCGAGCATGAGCCATGTTGACATCTTCTATACTCTTTTTAGAGTTATCTTCTATGTCAATATCCTCCAACTCCTAAATTTTATCTTCCCAATTGGTTACAACATCATTAATATCCCCAATTTTCTTCCTAAACCATTGGGAGAGTTTTTTACTAAGAGATTTGAGCTTACTTTGAAGGATCCACATAGGATTCCCAATAACTTCAGTATTCCATGATTCCTCCACTATATCAAAGAATCCCTCGATATTAACCCAACAATTCAGGAATCTAAAATAAGAAATATGTTGGTGAGCAACACACAAGTTTAAGTAGGGGTCTGTGATCTGATCCCGTCCTAGCCAGATGCGTAACAGAGGTTCTTTGAAATAATTGATCCCAGAGATCATTTACAAAGATTCTATCAAGCCTCTTCCAAATTCTTTTCCCAGGTCTTCTATTATTGCACCAAGTGTAATTAGAACCATTGTAAGCAATGTCAATAAGTCCACAATTGTTGATACAGGTTTGGAACTCCAGAATTCTATACATCCTGTGAGGTTTACCCCCTAGTTTTTCAATAGGATCCATGATAATATTGAAATCCCCTCCCACACACCAAGGGGCATCAATCACCATATTATCTAGCTCAAGAGATTGCGATAAGTCTCTTCTATCTTTGGATTTGAATTTAGCATAAACAACAGAAATATATATGTCCTTCTTACCAATAGCATTTTGAAAGTGGATTATGATATGTTGCTCATTGATAGTAGTGATTGTAGTAGTGTTGTAGGAATTTTAGAAACACCAGATTTGGCCAATATTATTGCAGCAACTAGAAACCCAAGAATTTTCTGTACCCATTCCAATTTATCATTAGAGACAAAAGGTTCAAAGATAGCCACATATTGAGAGTTGTTGATATTAATAAGTTCTTTAGCCTGTGAATGGCTTTTTTGGATCTAACACCCATAATGTTCCAAAATAGAGCACTAATCATTAAGATCATTTGGAGAGTTATCTTCCTTTAGATTCCTCCTTATAGAAGAATGGGTTCTGTTCCTATTTCTTCTACCATTTTTCCTTGTTTCACTTGTTCCTCTCTGGTTATTTTGATGTTGGTCCTCCATAATGGAATGAGAATTTTGATCTTCTTTTCTCCCCTCCTGTTGATTGTTCGACTGCTCTACACCGTGACAGCTTTCAGAACTGATTTCTTCTTGATTGGAAATCTTGTTTTCATTTTTATTTTCATATAAGTCCACAACAAGTTGGAGACCTGGGAGATTCCTAATTTCAGTTGGGACAGTAGAAGAGCTGGTGTCACCACATTATTCTTGGACTTGTATCCCTTCACTATTGTCTTCCTGTATAGTTTGAGTATTCCTGTTATGCTATTGCTGGTCCCCTGTTCCATTACTCTCATTTAGCTTCTAAGCAGAATTTTTGCTGATATTCTCATCAGTTGGATCCTGTTGGGAGATGTTGTTTTTGGTCGTTGGGCTCAGAATGCTTTATTTAATGGATTGCCTTGAGAATTCATTTTGTTTGGCAACTGAACTATTTTTCTCTCTTCTTTTACTGTTGGATGGTTTAAACACTACTTTGCTCTTCTTTTTTGGTAACTTCTTAGTCTTATTCTTTTTATCCTTACTGATGTTGCGACAGATTTCTTCTTGGTGCTGTTTTTGGCTGATCTCAGGACTTGGCAGATTTGGAGATTTTTCATTGCTACTCTTTTTAGCCTTGCTCCCTTCTTGTTCTTTGATTGATTGAAGATCAACAACACCTTGATTCCGTTTCTCTTCTTCTTGTAAATTTTGAATTTTTTTCTCTCCAAAACTCTGCAATTGATCATATAATGACTAATTTTCCTACAGTGTTTGCAATACTTTGGGACTCCTTCATACTCCAACTTTTAAGTGTAACCTTTGAGAGGGAAGTCTTCATATTCTTGGCCAACAAATACACATTGAGGAGTGGCTTTAGAAGGTCCACTTCAACTATAATTTTAGCCATACTTGGCCTAGTTCTTCCTATGGTGACAACGTCCAGTGCAAGATGGGTTCCGACAGAACTTAGGAGTTGTTTGACATAGTGCCAATCATGCATATGAAATGGTAACCCTGGCAATAGAACCCAAGCTGGAGCCACAGGTAAATATTCCTTTGGTTTAAAATTCGGAGACCATTTTTGAAGCCATATTTGCATACCATCTATTTCAATGACCATCCTAAACCATACGGATTTCCAATCTTCTTCATTAAATAAGTCAATGAAAATATTATGGTTATCAAAAACTTCAATTCTCACTGACCCCTTAAGAGGAACAATTTCCTTGAATCTTGACCTAATTCTATCAATTTGGGGACGAGGTCTTGGAAATCCACCCACAATTGTGAATTTGCAAGAATCAGCCATTATGCCATAATAATCGGATACTTTGAAGATAATAGCAGGCATATCGTTATGAGTAGTGTGTCTAGCTTTCACCTTTTCTTTTTCAAGCTTGAGATCTGCCATTGAGGAACTGGACGATGTTGATGTTTTATCCGCATAAGAAGTTTTTCCTGGTATGATTCCTTGCATATGAGAGGGATCTTCTTTAGCTTGCTGATGCCCTTCCAGACGCGCCGGTTGGAGGCCTGGTGGCGCGTGAACCAGAAGCGCTGAGAAATTAGCCGTTAGGAGAGATATTCAATGAGAGATTAGAGAGTTTTTTTTCTGAGAGTTTTTTGGTGGAGTACACCATGTATCCTTCAAACCACGTTCAAATTTTATTATTACTAATTTTTGGGGTAAACACATAACTTTATTTTTGCTCCACGTTTTTTTTCTAAAATCAAAGTATAAGAAAATAAACATACGAAATGGAGTCCCTGAAGCTCAAATTACTTGTTGACTTGTTCGTTGTTGAGGCATTAAGGTGTACTGAAAATATGAACTTTTTGTTTTTTCTCTTCCGGATTTTGATTATAAAATATAAACAAAGAAGAAGGTTCAGGTCTCACATGGATAATAAGGACACAGACAGATGGAAATCAGGTTTCAAAAATTTGCAGGTGAAAGGAAATGTAGTGTGGGTCTGCTTCACTGCGTCAATAAGTATATCTTAGTGAAAAACTAGAATGTTTAGGCTTTTCCTAGCATGTGTTTTTGGAATTTTGGATGTACACTGATAAAAGAATGATTCCTATATATATTCTTGTTTCCAATTTTGTCATTTGGGACAAACACTTTTGCTTTTTGCTTTACACTATATATTCTCTATTGAAGCTCAATATTTTACTTTGTGGTTTTTTCTTTTTGCTTATGCACAATAAATAAATGGATTATGCCGTTTATGTTAAAATTTCTTCATCTCAACTGGCGTTATACATACAACTATATATAGATTAACGTCCAAAATAGTAAATGCTTAACAAGTGAGACCTTTCTTCTTGTGGTCTATTAGCAAGGGCAGACCGACCTTGTAGGAAGGGAGTTCAGTTGAACCCGCTTAGGGGTGGCATGTAGACCGGTTTGGTCCTTAAACGAGCCAAGTGCCGGTCTAAATGGTCCCGGTTCCGGGCCGGTCCTTAATTAAATAGGCCTACCGATCGGGGGCTAAATAGTCTTTTTGTAGGAATCGGGCCCATGATCTCATGGTCACGGATAAATGGGCCGGGGCCGTAAGATAAGTGGGACCAACGACTAAATATTGATTTAAAAAATAAATAAATAGAAATTAGAGAGAAAAAGATGTTAAAAAAAATATCTAAGGCAATGCCTTGTAAATTTATTATAGAATTGTGACTCAAATTTTTTAATTCAAATTTAAAGACAAAAATATTGTAAAGAGATATTCGACACAATGCCTTGTAATTTTATTATAGCATTTAAAAAAATGGCAATATCTTTCTTAGTCTTCCTCCCCCTTATGGAATGAGCACAATAAGGTGCTAATACCACCACTGAGAAGAAAAAGAAACTAATCAAGATGTGCCAAAATACAAGTTACATAATACATACTAATTTTTGTTCATACAAGTTACATGGTATCTCTTACAAACTTCACAAATCCTTCAAGGTTCACAGAAATTTCCATTGGTGGTGGCAGAAAAGTAGCTTGGTCATCGCCGCTTCCATTGTCGGGCGAAGTAGCATCCTCCACAAGTTCAGCTAGCATTTCTTCATAAGCTTCGTCTTCCTCTGGTTGTGATTCAGCAAGTCCAACATTTCTTCTTTCCGAACAGATCCAATCTCTGAAAAGTACTGATTTTTCCAAGCTCTCCCTCATAGACGCTCTATAATCACCGATTTAAAGTCTTGCTTGACTGAAAGTGCTCCCGGATGCCACTGTTGAAACTTGAATAGTTAAAATGTCTCGGGCCATCTTTAAAGAACCGAAAAGTATTTTTCTTTGTCCATCCACCATTGCAAAAGATTAAAGGAGTTGTCGGGATTCACTTCCTGAATTTGCTGCGACTAATAAACTTCACACTCATTTAGTTGTAAAAATTCATTACTACTAGAACCTTGAGAACCCCTAAACCCCACACAAGCACTAGTGCTCTTACTCCCGCAGTTATTTTAGATGATTGAGAATCAGAAGAAGAAGGAGTTGGAACATTTGGTCTAGCATGATATAATGCAACTTGATAAGCATTATAAATAGTTTGAACATTTATTCTTATTGAGGTTAATGCTTCCGAAAGTTGAGACAACTCATCATCGTCAACTGATAAACCATTATAAATAGTTTCATACCAAAGTTGAGGACCTCATTATTTCATACAAGGATTTAATAAAGCAGCAACACCATAAATAGGAGGAATAGGGAAAAAATATTTTTTAAAATTTTTTCTCATAGAATAAATAGCAAGTTTATAAATTTTCCCACCCTTTGAAAAATGAGCAAACAAATTAGCAAGTTATGCAATATAAACTAAACAGTTAAAAATAGCAGGATAATATTTCCCAGAAAATTAATTCCTGTTTGAGATTGACTTGAACCGGTACTAGGGTCAGCCTGAGTAGGACTAGGTACACTTTTCCCCTCGGCCAAAGCTTTCAGACGAAGATATCTGACTCTATCTTGAGGGTATTTTTTGCGTTTAGCCAAACTTTACCTCCCCCCTCCCCC